>CAUYQG010066496.1:0-59712 GCA_963574415.1 Tarsius wallacei | reverse complement strand
CTTGGCGGTGCCGGCAACGGAACCCACCCGGCCCGTACCCAACTCCCAGTTCACAACGGGGTGTGGAATACCAGGCGGGCTTGGCCTTCGGCCCCCTTTCTACCGTGGGGTTGGGGGGGGCCGTTAAAACCCCCCCCCCCCCCCCCCAGATGGCAAGACAAGAGCAGAGCAAACAGGAAGTCTGCAGACCCATGGTCCGAATAGCAGGGCTGATGGTTTAGAATGTTCTCATTGAAACCCCAGTATGCATATTTAAATTACAACTTTCCTCATACATACAGGGCAGCTATTCACTTTACCCAGCCCCTCTTCACTCTTATTATTAAAATAGAGGACAAAGGAGGTATTTATTTTTTCCCTTTTTTGGTATCAATTTGCAGCCTGTGGCTTAAATATTGATTTTATAACAACAGTGTCACATTTTTAAGATTCAGTGTTAGGTGCAGAGCTCTCTTAAAGATTGTTAAATAAGAACTAAGGCCAGGAAGAAAGCTGGTGTGTAGCAGTGCCCAGCAGAGGCCATGGGGCAGGAAGGGCTGTCATTCATCAGTCACCCAGTCAGCCTCATAATTGACCCAGGGGAAGGGCTCTCGCCTTTTCACACCTCTCTGTTTTGTCAAAAATGCTTAAAAGAGTGGGGGCAAATGCTTTATGTCTCTCAAAGGATTGTGTTTGATCAGCATTAGCAGCTTATGGTAGGGTTGGTAAGGAATGGTATAGGTTCCCAGAATGCAGATCAAACTCGTGCCATTAATACAAAACTTAGGATTGGCAGAAACAAACATGAAAATTTAGGCAGCATGACAGAGTATTCCGGTGAGCAGACACTGTGTATAAAAAAGTATAAACTTTTTCAAACAATTTTAAGGAAATCTTTTTTCAGAAGTAGCACAGGTTCAACACCCTGATGTTACTAGAAAGAAGTTTATGGCCAATGTAAGAAAGATCTTTCTGACAATTCTAACAGTCCATAGGGTGAGGGAATTCCTGATTAGGCAGAGATTTATTTCTCTCTCTGGAATCCCTCAAACAGAGGTCACTGGATCTTTTATTGGGGATGCTCCAGAAAGGATCCTGTATGAGGGTGAGGGTTGAACTAAAGAGTCTTCCGGTTCTGAGATCCTCTGACTGCATGTCTCTTAGTCTGGGCCAGATATGTTGTAACAGATGCCATCCTAGTTATGCCTCCTGCATCTTCAAGTATCATCATAGATCTTGGCCCGGCACAGTGACTGTAATCCCAGTACTTTGGGAGGCCAAGGCAAGAGGATTGCTTGCATCCAGGAATTCAAGACCTGCCTGGGAAACATAGTGAGATTTTGTTTCTGCAAAAACTTAAAAACCCCATTTTGCATATTTAATTACAGCTTTCCATACACACACAGGGCAGCTGTTCTTTTCATCTCTCCCCCCCTTAATTCTTATTATTAAAATAGAGGACAAAGGGGATGTTTATCTTTTTCTTTTTTGTGGGGTATGAATTTGCAGCATGTGGCCTAAATATTGATTGTATAAGACCTATATCACATTTTAAGATTCAGTATTAGGCACAAAGCTTCCTTAAAGATTGTTAAGTAAGTATTAAGACCAGGTAAAAAGCTAGTGTGCAGCAATACAAAAAAATCTAAAAAAAAATAAGTAGGTGATGTGTGCCTCTAGTTTCACCTACTCGGGAGGCTGAGGCAGAAGACTCACCTGAGCCCAGGAGTTGGAGGCTACAGTGAGCTGTGATCGTGCCACTACATTCCAGCCTGGGTGACAGAGTGAGGCCCTGACTCAAAAAAAAATGTCACCATAGATACAGAAAGATCTAGAAAGAGTTCTGTGGAGACCAGGTAGAATGCTCAGAGGGCAAAATAGGAAATATATCCATAGGATGAAAAAGAGATTTGGCCAGATGAAGAAGAAACAGAAAGATCTTAGAGAGCTGAGTCTGCTAATACTTAGAAGGAGGGTAATAGCTTGTTTGGTTTCTATTGAGGCCCAGAGAAGAGTAAATAAGGTAAATAAAATTCAGCCAGTGTAAAATGAGATAATCAGAAAGCAGAATGTCGGGTCCCATGCTATCCAACTCTCAAGGAAGTGCCTTTATTGAGGGTGGATATACGAATAGTCAGGTTGAGCAGCATCTGATGCTTTTGTGAAACTGATTAAGGCTAGGTCTACCCTGCCTCCCCAAGTCCTTCTATAGGGATGCATGATAAATTTCTGCCAGTGTATAGTCACAGAAGAGAAAATAATGTGGTTCCTATAAAAAACTGTGTATATCTTTCATGTCAGATAATTAAAACTGTGTAAATTGACTGGTTTCCTTCCTTCCTTCCTTCCTTCCTTCCTTCCTTCCATCCTTCTTTCCTCCTTTTCTTTTTCTTTTTTTTTTTTTTTTTGACTTAGCTGCCAGACAGCTCCGAGCCAGATCCTCGATGTTTACATCTGCTCAGTTGTGGTGCCTGAAATTTGCTATTTCTGCTTCTTCTAGTATTTCTGCTTCTTAGTCTGAGCCAGATATGTTATTAACAGATGCCATCCTAGTAGATGAACTCACTTCAGGCCATTGATAAGATGTCTTATTTTTTAATCTGTCATTCATCTCACATCTTTTGGAAAGTGAGTTCACTCAAATCTCAGATACTCAAGATGAAATGGAACTAAAAAAGGGAAAAGTATAAATTGGAAATAAACATGAGTGTCTAGTGTAGGTTTTCAAAATGGGTTTGAGGACTTCTATCACTTATGATGACCAAAAATGGAGGACCAGTTGTTGGACTCAATGTCCTTGGTCATAATCTCATTAGTCAGCTCTGCTGGGGTTGTGCTGTATTCAAACCTCTATACTGTACAGCTGCCCTCTCCTCCATCCATGGTTTTGCTTTCCACGGTTTCAGTTACCCATGGTCAAATGTGGTCTGAAAGTATTAAATGGAAGATCTAGAAATAATTCGTAAGTTTTAAGTTATATATCATTCTGAGTAGCATGATGAAATCTCACACTGTCCTGCTCTGTCCACCTGAATCACTCCTCTGTCTGGGATAGCCATGCTGTGTAGGTATGGATAGGAAAACACATAGTATATATAGAGGTCAGTACTATCTATGGACTTAGACACCCACAGGGGGTCTTGGAACATATCCCAACAGTTTCATGCATGTAGCTACGATCATCTAATGAGTGCAGTTAAAGGGTCATCTTCATCACTGACTTTTCCACACCTAGGATAAAGGTTGTCAGAGTTCTGGTGTCTGTGAAGGTTTGTTGAATTAAATTAAGATGAATTGAATATAATTGTAGTGACATGAACTGCACTGAGCAGAATTAAATTGAATTGTCTAGTCTTGCCTTGTGTCAGGGGAATGTCTTACCTTTGCTAGCTAATCAACTCTAACAACAGAGTGAGAGTAAGCATCGCTTGCTGAGCATAATATTTAGAATTTAAACATGTGTTCATTTAAAAAATATTGACTGTGTCCCTCATATTCAGGCACTGTGTTGAATGCTGGGAAGACACGTGTGGACTAAGCAGACATTTTCCTGCCTTAAGGAACTCTGCCTAGGAAAAGAGACAAGCTATAAAAAAATCAATGCATACATATCTAATTAAGAATTAGTTGGGTATGGTGGTGTACCCAACTACTTGGGAGGCTGAGGTGGGAGGATCGCTTGAGCTCAGGAGTTCAAGTCCGGCCTGGGCAACAGAGCCAGAGATCCATCTCTTAAAAAAAAAAAAAGTATGACAGGTGCTAGAAAGAAAATATAAAGTTTTGTAAGAAGATTAAAATGCAGACCCTATTGGAATAAACTAATTTGTCCAACTTGGAGAAAGCTTGTATATCTGAGTAGAGTAGTGACCAATGAAACCAAGCTATGGACTTTTGGTTCTATTGTGGCTAAGTAAAAATGTGAGTAATGGGACTTGGGTTTGTTTAAGTCTACTCTGGTTGCTCCCTAATGCTCTGAAAGAGGGCATATAAGTTGTTTGGTTTCTATTGAGCCCTAGAGAAGAGTAAATAGGGTAAATTAAATTCAACCATTATAGGGAGGGGAGGGAGCAAAGTTGGAAGCAGAGAGGCCGTTGCTGTATTGCAGAGGAGACATGATGGTGGACTGACCTGTGGTAGAGAGAAATGGAGACAGATCAGCCATATATTGGAGACGTAATCAGAAAGAACATGGACAAGAGTTGAATGTGGCCAGATAAGGAAAGTGTCAAAGATGGTGAAACTCTTCATATAGGTAACTGAGGGTGGGCAGAATAGAGGTGCCAATTCTTAAGATGAGGAAGAGAACCAGATTTGGGATGAGTGAAGAGGTGAAGATTTCCAACTGAGTATCTTTAGTTTGAGAGGCCTGCAGAATAGACACTTGGTGTTGTCAAATAAATAGTTGTGTATGTGACTCATTCTGAAAATAATTACTGCAAGCCTCATCAGTGTCAGTCTCTGTGGTAGGTGTGATACCAAGATGTAAGTAAGACAAGAGCCCTAACCTCTATGAACTTTATGCCTATTGCTAGAAATGACATATTGGAAAATACTGCAATAAAAAGTAGGCAGTGATAAAAAAAGAAACATTAGAGTGAAAGAGAAGGAAGTAAGACCTACTGCAGGAGTTGAAAGGATGAGGAACGTACTTCCTGAGGAGATAGCAGATGTCAAGGTAGAAGTCAAAGCGAGGGGAAAGGACATGGAGGCCATACTGGGGGTGAGGCAGAATTCTCCTTGCCCAAGGCAGAGAAAGTGTTAGCTCCCATGCCTGCCTGGGCTGTAGTCTGCAAGTACCACCAGGCCTGGTGTGAGTGGGAGGTGGAAGAGTACGGGGTTCTCAGCTCCAAGGATAGAAGAATTGACAATCTGACGGTTAAGTGGGGGCTTTGGGGTTGTCTTTGTAGCTTCGGCTCCCATCCCTGATATCTGCTGGGTGCCCCTGGGATATCTGTATCAGGAAATAAAACATTCCACTCCTTTGCTCTGTTTTCATCAGGTACTGTTCCCTAAAGGGGGTCTGGGAGGACCTGGAATGTTCTTCACGGTCATGCCTCTTTAAAATGGTCCAGGGGTAGTGGGTATAAATTTACGGCCATGAACTGGTGGGATGGACAATGACATAGCCCCCATTTTCTCTCAGTCGAATTAAATCTAAACCACAGCAGCCCTGATCTGTCCCAGCAGGCACTGACCGCAACTCAGTCTCAGCCTTTAAGTAAGCCTCCCTCCCTCTCTCCTTTCCCACCTGGAGAATCATACTAAAGTCCTTGGGGATTTATGCTTAGCAGAGCATTCGTGGTGACCCCACTGGTCTTAGGCCCATCCTGGTCATTGCTGATATGGCCATTGTACAATCGTGCATGTCCCTGAGAGCTGGATGCCTTGCTGGTCCAGTGGTGTGGGGCCAGAGGGTCAGTCATCCCAGGGGCACATCAAGGAAGGAATTACTGATTACTACTTAGAATCTCAACCCACCATCCCCCTCCTAGTCTTGGGAGTTTCTTTTCACACTTTCTGTGTCTTAATTTCTGCCTTCTCCTCCCTCCCAGAGCAATATCTGTCCCTCTTTCTTCCCCCTAGTATCAGTTACTCACCGGAGATGCCTTATTCCAAGTCTCTAAGGCACTTGTTCTTAAACTTTAGCACCCTTCAGAGTCCCCTGGAAGACTTGTTAAACACAGATTGCTGGACCTGCTCCCAGAGGCTCTGATTCAGTAGGTAGGAGGTGGAGCTTAGAATTTGCATTTCAAACAAGCTCCCAGGTGATGTGATTGCCTGGTCCAGGGACCACACTGTGAGAACCTCTGCTCCCAGGGGCGGGGACTAAAGCCCTGCCCCCTTGGAAATAGCAGTATTAGGGGTGGGAAAGGGGAGGAAAATTACAGGAAGATTGAAGCACAAATAAACGTTTCCACCAATGACCCTGCCATCCACCACCTCCTGTTAAACGATGAAATGATAGTGGCTGAAACATGATTCAGGTGCAGATTTTTGGGAACTCATCTGTTTGATGAGGAAGACCAGGGGAATTACATTGTCTTTTATCCTGGGTGACCACAGAGCTGCCCTTAGCCTGGACCTCAGGACTCCCGTTTTGCAACTCCCAGACTCAGGCCCACATCAGACAGTTTTCAGTAAGTTGCTCCACTCCCATCCCCAAGCTCAGACTATAATTTTTTTTTTTTTCCTGTTGCCTGGACATGTC
Organism: Tarsius wallacei; assembly: GCA_963574415.1. Classification (NCBI taxonomy): domain Eukaryota; kingdom Metazoa; phylum Chordata; class Mammalia; order Primates; family Tarsiidae; genus Tarsius; species Tarsius wallacei. Next base: position 53,525 of record CAUYQG010066496.1, on the reverse strand, counting down.
ATTGAAAATACTGGCATCATCTGCAAAATGCATTTGCAAGTAAAATGTCCAAGCAGCAGGAGAGAGGCCTGGGAGAGGGGCAGCTAGAGGCTGTGAACTGTGTCAGACAAGTGGTCCCCAGGGGCTGGTGGCCCTCCGGCCAGCTCTTCTGCCTGAATAGAAAGCCAGCATCCCCGCCTGCCAGGCCTCCTGCTGCCTCTCTCCTCTCAGCACCAGAGACAGGGCTGCCCTTGAAAGGGCCGCTGTGGTCAAAGTTGTGAAGCCAAAAGAAACCCCTGTGCTTCATCTTCCAGTGGCCGTGCCATGGGGTGCTCAGGCTGGGGCTGCCCTGTCTTCAGATCTTGCTGGTGTCACGTACTAACCACGTGTGTGGTTTGGATAAGCGACTTCTCTTTGAGCCAAAGTTCCCTCATTTGTAAAAGGTGGATAACAATGGCATCTACTTCCCAATGCAATGGGATAATGATATAAATTGCTTAGCACATATCTGGCTCATAGCAAGTGTGCAAATGAAGGCGAGTCTTCATCACTCATTACTACCGGTTCTGGATATTGACGTTCATATCTTAGTTTTCTTCCTGGACCATGAGCTCCTTGAGAGAAGGAGCCAGGTCTGAGCCCCTTTTGTATGACTTCATTCAACCACCAAACATCTGATGAAGCCCTACTATTTGCCAGGCACTGTGCTGAGAGGCCCATCATCATCCGGAGCTGCACACAGTATGCAAGTGTTGCTTAATGGTTAGTGACTGAAAGGGGAGGACTGAGGAGAAGGCTTTAAAAGGAACATATTACTGAATACCTATTGTATGCTACAGCAGAGGGGCTCAGACTCCAATGGGCCTCCTGCCCACTTGGAGATCTAAGAATCAGATTCTTATTCTTCCGGTCTGGGCTGGGGCTTGAGATCCTCCATGTCTAACAAGCTCCCAGGTAACGCTAAGGTTACTAGTCCATGGGTCACACTTTGGGCAGCAAGGTGTTAGACTTCATGCATTCTCTCACTTGTTGCTTACAAAACCTTAGGGGATGAATTTAGAAGTGAGGGTTTACAGGGATTCGCTTGCTTAAGATCACACAGGTGGGCAGTCTTGGAGTCAAGTCTACCTGCCGCATGTGAGCTCACTGATCCTTAAGAGCCGTGGTTCCCAAAGCTTACCACATGTTAGAATTGTCCAGGGAGCATTAAATATCCCAGGGTCTGGAGCACCAGATGGCAGGGAATTCTAATGTGCAGCAGACTTTAGGAACTATGGCCTCAGAGTATTTTAAACCACATATTTTAAAATCTGTTTAATTTCAGGTACCAATCAGAGACTTTCAGAATTTGGAGCTCCAGGCCTTCTCGTTATGATGTGACAGATGAGGAAAAGGAGGCCTGTAGAGATTAAGAAATTGACCCAAGATCACTCAACCCACTGACAACAAAGTTAGGACTAGAATTCAGGCCTCCTGGCTCCCGCTCTTGATGTGTCCTCTGCTGTGCCAGCTGCTAAAGTGATGGGCCACATGGTTCCTGTGCTGGAGGAGGATTCCAGAAACAGTATTCATTGGAAAGGCACCTCTGTGCTCCTCCGCCAGCTGGGAACTTGGAGACTCAAAGGAGACCCAGGGGGTCTCAGAGACCGTCAGCTGACCTCAGAAGGGCTGGGAGGTTTCCTTCACAAGATTCCCGCCAAACTGGAGTGGCTGTGTGCAACAGAACACACTTTGAAGTTGTAGGGCCTTTAAAATTCCACAATGAAATGTATGCCCCCATTATGCAGGGAGCATAATTGGTGGCTTGATTCAGTGCAGTAAGCAAATATCATCTTAATCATAACATAATGTCAATTTTGTTGCTACTCCCTGACAAAGATATAGTGGGCTGCAAATGTGTACAGCCAGACTTTTTTAGGGGTGGAGGCTTGGCATGAGCTGCAACTTAGCTATGTCTGTGTAGCTTTACCATGTGACCCATCGATAACGTAGCCATACAACATGCCAGTACTCTTTTTTTTTTTTTTTTTGAGTTGGAGTCTCACTCTGTCGCCCAGACTGGAGTGCAGTGGCCGCAGTACTCTTAATTGTAACCATGTATCGAGCACTTACTCTGGGAGCAGTACTGCCTGATCCACGTAAGGAATGTAATCACATTTAATCTCTATAACACCCCCACGAAGTAATCATTACTTATAGAGGCCCATGCAGCTAATAAGTCGGGGAACCGAAATGCAGATTCAGCTGTGGGTAACTCTAGACCACCACATTCAGAGCAGAAGGAGCTGGCTTCACACCTTTATTTTACAAGTGAGGACCAGAGAGGGAAACCAACCTATCCTAGGATAGACACAGCGAGGGGCAGGATTGGAGCTGAGACCAGTCTCCTAATTCTGGGTTCCATGTTGTTTCCTACTCTGCCCATGGGAAATGAGGCCAGAAAGGACAGCCAGGGCCTCACATGACATTCCCCTTTCCACCCAGGCTCAAGCTGCCACACGGTGAGGAGGTTACTTTCCATGATGGACTGGACTTTGGTCCAATTCCCTTGAGGAACCTGTCTGATTAAAGAGAACCTTCTGCCAATCCCTGTGTCCCTTCAAATTAGACCCAGGTTAGCACATGCCACATAGGAATACCTTTCCAATCTGTGTCCCAATACTTAACTGAGATTATATAGCCATCTGAGATCATATAGCCATTCATTGAGCAAATAAGTGTTAAGTACCTCCTATGCCAGACACCGTGCTAGGGGGTAAAGAGGTAAGAAGGAAGTATGACACTGAGCTGTTCTCTGGCTTCACAGTGATGTGGTAGACACAGACAAGGAGAATTCCTGAAAACTGCCATCAGTGCCATGAACGTGATAAGTACAAGGGTAGGAGTGTTCAGAGGAGGGCCCCCAACCAACTGGGGATGGAGGGACTTCCAGAAACCTTTCCGAAGGAGGTGATTTCAAACGTGAAAGCTGAAGTTCAGTAGAGGCGACCAGGTGAGTTGTTTAAAAGGTGCACATGCATGTCGGCGAGGGTGCTGAATGCTGCTTCTGGGAAAGGGAACAGCATGTGGCCAGCCTGCCAGAGGTGATCAGAATATGATCTGGATGTGTGAGTTGGAGAGAATTAGGGCAAGTTCTGTGTGGCCTGGTGGTAGAGTTTCAGGAAAAGAGTAGGAAGAGTGGAAGGAACAAGGCTGAAAATAGAAGGGAGCCAGATCATGCAGGAAATTGCACTGCATGCTAAGAGGTTTGGATTTCGACTCTAAGAGTTAGTGGGGTCCATGGAAGGTTTTAAGCAGAAGTGAGACTTAGTCTCATTTGCATTTTAGAATGATCACACCTCTGACTGCAACGTGGGGAACAGGCTTGAGGGGCCACATTGGGAGGCAGAGAGGCCGCTCGGAAGGCTGTTGCAATAATCCAGGTGACCAAGATGGGTGGTAGCTTCAGTGCAAAGTAGGGGGAGGGAAATGAACAGAACAAATTCAAGACACATTTCTAAATCCCAGGGGCTTGGTGATTTATTGAATGTGGGAGGGGCGAGAGAAAGGGCAAAACCAAGCCTCCCCACCCCAACCCAGTTACTGCCTTGGGGAAGTGGCTGGTTCTGAGAAGGAGCTGGAGGGGAGGAGGAAGAAGGGTCTGGGCGAAGGTGCCTATGGGGTGGAAATATCCAGGAGGAAGCTGGATGTTGGATGCCTCCAAGGAGAGAAAACCTTCCTGGAATTCTTTTTGTCAGAAAAGACCCTAGAGCTGTCAACACTCTGTAATCTCACGAGAAATGGTCAAAAGACTGACAGCTTGACCCCAATCATGGACAGTTGTTTCTGCTTGCAGCATGACTCAGGGCTATCGGCTAAGCTTCAGTGGCCCTATGGGCACTGGGACAACTGAGAAGACCTTTGTCCTTTAAAATCACAGCAAATGAGTCAGTTCTCTTAGCCCTTTCGGTGGGATTCTAGCCCCTCTCTCCCTTCCTTCTTCTCTCCCTTGGTCCCTCCCTCCCTCTTTTCCTTCCTCTCTTCCTCTCTCTTCCCTCCCTGTTGTCCTCCCTCCCTCCTCTTTCTTCCTTCCCTTCTCTTCCCTCCCCTTTCCTTTCGTCCTCCTTCCTTCCCTTTCCCTCTCTTCCTTCTCTCCTTCCCGCCTTCCCTCCCTTTCCCTCTCTTCCTTCTCTCCTTCCCTCCTTCCCTCCCTTTCTCTCTCTTCCTTCCCTCCCTCCCTCCCTTCCTCCCTCCTTCCCTTTCTCCCTTCCTTAAGACACCTTTACTGAGCCTTTTTTATGTGCCAGACGTTGAGGATACAGGATTAGGAAGAAGGCCCTTCCTTTGGGTATCTCTAGGGCTCATGGGGGACAGACACATACACATATAGTTAAGGCAGAAGAAATGCTGGATGTCAATGTTCAAGGGGCCCAAATGTCCTTAGACCTTGGGGTGGTAAATACTGCTGTGGAGTTGGTGAAGATACTGTGGGATGTCTTTCATTTTGATGAATGATGTGAGAGCTCACAACTGCATAGAGACTGAGGCTTCAGCTTCAGTTTCACACTCTTCACATTTTTCAATTTTATCACAATTTTGACTCCCTTGAGTCAAAGGAAGTTCACTCCCAGGTCTGCTTGCTAGATGCCGTTAATGGTGATGAGTGCAATGAAAGGAGGAAGAATTGGGTATGATTGGAGCATAGGGAGGGAGTGCCTCATGGTGCCTGCAACAGAAGAGAATCAGGTGGAATCAGAGAGGGCTTCCTGGAGTTGGAAATGGCACTCGTGTGAGTACTTAAAAATGAACTGGACTTCATGTTGTGTCAGAGAGAATGCCAAGAAAGTGAAGAGAGGTTGAGAGTGGGCTGTATCTAGGAGAGTGAGGAGACCTGTGATTCAGAGGGTGGGCAGCCTAGAGTGTCATTCTGGGGAGGCACATGGGCATGAGGTAAGCTGCAGAGAAGAGGCCACACATGCGGTGCCCACAAGGGCTAGGCAGGTACCACAGATGAGGGAACTAGGTGGGGTGGCCCACTGTCCTGGTCACTTGGGACTAAGGCGTTCCTTAGGGCACAGGAACTGGAAGTGTCCCCAGCAGTCCAAGGTGAGTTGGTCACTCTAGAATGAGGTGGGGGTTTGACCTCCTAGAGAGGGCACGCCCTCCACCCCCAGGAGACAGCTCCCTGCACTGCCGACTCGGGAACATAGACTGCGGGTGCTGGATCTTTCAAATGTCCAAGAAAAGCGGAATATCCAGTATTGTATGCAATCTCTTCTGGTTTTTAAATGTTGACAACAAACTCAAATGTTTTAAAAAACACCATGCTGACCAAACAGATCATTTCTGTGGGCCATGTGAGGGCTATGGGCTGCTCATTTGAGGATCTCTGGCTAAAGTGACGTAAGTCAGGCCTCCCACGTCCCACCCCGTTCCTGCCCCGAGGTGGCTTCAAGGCCTGTTAAGACGATTTTCATTAGGCAGAGTGACTTCAGTGATCAATCGTTTGGTTTTTAATTTGATGTTCTTAACCAGACTGGGATGCTGGGCATAGAATGTAATAGATCAAAGTGGGGATGAATAGTGGTCAAGAGACACCCATTCCATTTTTTTTTGAAAGATGAAATGAGAGCTCAATGGCTTGTTTTGCCCCAGGCCTGGAAACCTCAGTGGTCAGAAGAGGAAAGAAGATTCTATATCTCAAATATCAACCTTGGTTATTGGTTGAAATTTATCATTATCATTTTCTTCTGTGCATCAGGATAGCTTCCTGGCTGCACTGAGACTGGGAAAGGACAGTCACTTTGAGGGGAACTTGGAGAGTCAGGGGACTGCCCTTTAGGGATTGAGGGTGATATAGTCCACTTAACACTGTGGTCTTGTGGCTAGGTTGTAGTGCCAGCTCTTCTACTTTCAAAGACTGGGTGACTGTGGGGAAACCACCTAACCTCTCTGGTCCATGGCTTTTCCACCGCTGCTGAAAGGATGCCAACTTGCAGGGTAGCTCCCAAGAAACATCCTCTCCATCAACTCTCAAACTCTAAGCTTTTAACTTTGATTAGACTTTTGCAGGGATTTCTCTAGATCTGCCAGGGCAAAAGAGTCAGTGGGGGTTTTAAAGAACAAATCAGACCAGACAACTGTGATATCTTTTTTCTTTTCTAGATGGAATTAGTAGATATGGGGCTTTAATAAGTTGGTCTGATATCTGGGCTCCACCAGGCCAGCTTCCTGGATGGCATTTTTCATTGTGTCACTTGATTTTTCTTTAATTGAGTGTGAATCAGAATAGAGGCATGGAAGCTGGGTGCAAGAAGGAATCTTCAAAGACAGGGGTTCTGTGGCCAGAGAGCCATTGGCTCTGAGAGAGGGGAGGGTGGGGCAGGTGGGGGAGGCCCTGCATGCATGCCAAGCTGCAGTGTCACCTTTATTAATGATGACAGGGAGAGACCGTCAGCAGGCAGCTTATGCGGACTGCGGAGGCTGGGAGTCGGAGGGTGTTGCTACCATTTCAGAGGACAGGGAAGTGGGACAAATGGGAATTTAAGAGGCGGGAGGTGAACAGAGGAAGAGGAAAGCAAAGAAAAGGGGGGGGTATGATGTCATTTGGAAAATCACAAACCAATGGATCAATGAAGTATCATTCCCAGAGTAGGGAAGAAGCTGCCAGTGATGGGGATGGAGCCAGTCTGCCGGGGAGCTGGGCCTGACAGGAAGCACAGGAGGGGCTGGCAGTGCAGTATCCTCACCAGGGGGGTCAGCAGTCACCAGCACCTGAGCCCTGGGAATGGACTTGCACTTCCTTCAGCCCCTCTCCTCCTAGAGCCTTTTTGTTTTCACGAAAGGCATCAGAAGGAATGCTTTATCCAAAAGGGTTTTACGGGAGCTCATTAATGCGAACCCTTGGAGTCAGCTTTTCAAACAGTTATCTCTGAGTTCAGCTTCATAGGATTTTTTTCATCATGGGGATCAGCTTCATAAAAGCCCAAGCGTGATGATTCTGCCAGTTTTTGCTGTTAACAGATGAAATAGTGCTCCCTTTTTAGAAATGAAGAGCAGGACTTTAGGTAGCTTTCTTTAGTTCTCAAGACCTTGTCAGCAGAGCTGGCCTGAAGGCAACACAGTAGGTAGGCACCTGCATGCCATCCCATTACCTATAGATGGAGGATCAAAGCCCTTAGCCTGGCATTCAAGGCCCTTCCACAGTCTGCCCCTCCAGATATCTCTCGTGATCTCCTTCTGTGAACTTCCGTTGCACCAAAGCACCTGATTCATTTCTACCTCTGACTCTTTCCTCATCCTGTTCCAACATATAAAAACGGGACAGCAGTTTCTCAGCATATGTGCTATCACTTCCTTGCCCTTGCCTATGGCAGACATCACTAATCGATCACCCACACTCTTTCCTGCTGAGCTAGGACTTGGCCTTAGAATCATTCCTGACACAGCTCTCCAGGCAGTTACTGCCAATCAATTAAATTAATCACATTATAAAATGAAATGTATTTTCTATTATTAATCTCAGATGTCCTTCCTCATTCTTAGTTTTATCTCTCTCAGTCTTGTAGTTCCTCAAATCCTACATGTTCTGAGAAATTTTCTCAGACTATCTCTATCTATATAAGTTGTTCCCACTTTTTAAAAGCCTAATACAAACTGACCTATAGCATGCACTTTGCACTTGTCATTTGGTGTCATAATGCAGCTTCCTCTTTATCGATCAGTTTCTCAACATCAGTGCTAGTGATCTTTTGGGCCAGATTATTTTCTTTCTGGGGGCTGTCCTGTGTATTGTCCAATGTTTCAGCAGGCTTTACACAATAGATGCCAGTAGCGACCCTTCTTCACTTTTGACAACAAAAGATATTTCCAGACATTATTAAATGTCATTTGGAGGCCAAAACTGTTGAGAACCACTGTGATATAGATAGATGATAGACTCTTCCCTATTAGATGTGATGGATGGATGGATGGATGGATGGATGGATGGATGGATGGATAAATGGGTAGGTAAGTAAGTAGGTAGGTAGGTAGGTAGATAGATGACAAATAAAATCTCCCCTATTTGTCTTAGACCTTCTGGGTGTGGCCCATGATCATACCTGGCCTAGCTTCTTACACACAATAGGTGCTAAGTAAATATTTGCTAATTGACTGATTACTTGGGAGTGAGAAGTGAGGAATTGTCTGAGAAGAGGGAAAACTTTTCTCTAATGTGGACTAAGAGCTACAGCATCATTGCTTTGGTTAAGCATTTCAAAGCCTAGTAATGCAGACAGTTTGCAAAGGTGCCACCTCCACACACACACACACACACACACGCACGCGCACGCACATGCGCACACACACACATGCTCAATAAGCTATCAGACCTTAGTGCCTGAGTGTGCTGTGACTAGCAGACCCCTTGTAGCAGGAACCCTACTATCTAAACCTATTCTGGGAGGTGGCTGGAAGTGCTAGGAAAACATGACTTTAAGCTGAAAATGTGAGTGAACCTCTTCATCCTTCTTCACTTCTTGCAAAGGAAAACAAGAAGTAAACTGAAGAAATCCTTTTATCCACAAAGTAATCTTCCCTTCTGAAAACTCGCCGGTCTGGTCGCCCAGTTTTCTGGGAACATATTTATCTGCCTGCCTCCTCCACTCCTTGAAACAAGGAGGCTTTGTAAATAGAAAAAAGGGCAGGGAGGTAATATAAATCCTTATCCGCAATGCAGCACCTTCAGATCCACAGGGAGGTTTAAATCATCCTCCATGAGTGAACCAGAAGCTAACGTTGCACGTTCCCATCTGATTCCCAAACTGTTTGTCCCTGGTGAACCAGAAGTGGGACTGAGGCTGAACACTGCAAGAAGTCTTTCTGGATCTATGTGTGCAAGGCTCTGCAGGGGATCCTCTTCACACATCTACTAACTTCATCCTCACTGTGGTCCTACACAGTCAGCATGGTTATCCCCATTTACACAATGAGGACTGAGGTTCGGTGAGGTAAAGCAGCTTGTCCAAAGTTCCAGAGCTTGTCAAAGAGAGCTGGGATTTGATGCCAGGATTTAGGATGTGTCCAGTGCCTTCCAGCAAAGCTACTTCTATGGGAAACCAGATATATTTCCTAGTATGTGACATTGGTGTCCACATGGAAACCTTCTTAACCTTCAAGTCTCCAGGCAATGAGGAAAATGGAGGGGGTATTCTCAGCTAAACCTAAAATCACAGGAAATTCATAAGCCATAGAAAATAGTCACTAGGAGGACTGTCTGTCTGTGTAGCTATGTGTCTATCCTTATTGGTTGGTCTGTCTGCCTGCATCATCTGGCTGGCTCCACCCATCCATCCATCATTCCATCCTTCCATCCATCCATCCATCCACCCACCCACCCATCCATCCATCCTTCCATCCTTCTATCCTTCCATCCACTCATCTATCCATCTATCCATTCATCATCCATTTCTCTGCCTCTGCATAGGCATAAGAGATATCTAGAATGATGTTTTCTAATATTTAAGGTTTATTCAGCAAGCTTTCTTATATGCTTTCTTTTTCTTCATTATCTCTTGAACTATTGCTTAATTTTAGTTATAATAAGATTATATCATATTTGCAAAACGATAGTCTTTTTTTTTTCTTTCTAACTTAAACAAAAGTATTCAAGCTGATCTAGGCAAGTTGTATCAGCTCTCTGCTCCTTGGTTTCCTCATCTACAAAGTACAGATGGTATTACCAACATCTGTGAATAGTGGGAGGAGGATTAAATAAGATAAAGCAGACGCAGTGCTTGGCCCATAATCAGTATTCAGTAACTGTTGGCTGTTGCCACCATCAATGTACTTTGTAGCGATGTCTATCACATAAATGCCTGACTAATACTAGCCTCTCTTCTAGTTTTTTCTTCCCTTGCCACTACCCTATAAAAAGCCCTTGCAGTTGGAGGAATAGAGGACTTGGCACAGTATCTATCACATACTTAGCCCTTTAATTGATAGTTACTGTTGTTCAACCCACAATACCTCTTGTCTGAGACTTCACATCTTGTAACACCTTTTCTTATAGAAAAGGTGTGTCATTTTAACCTGGATGCACATGTTTGCAGGAGAGGGTGAGGACTTCTTAGGATGCTTATCCAGAGCTCCACACCCTAGCGATGCTCCTGATTTTGATTTTTCTCAGGGAGATGTGAGCTGAGGAATATTTCATATCGTCCATGACTCAAAACAGGCATTTCTGCACAACCTATCCTGGGATGGTACATGTGAAGTGTGGAAGCCCGTCATAGTCTCTACATAGAGAAGACAGCCTTGTTTCTGAACCTGTTCTTTCTGCAATTATATTTGTGACACACCTTCATAGATAGAGTTAGAAATAGGCTAATTATCTTCTATTGTGCTAAACACTAGGGTGTCCTGAATAACGGCCCCTTTCCTGGGTTTCTCAGGTAGGTCTCCCAGACTCGAATGGCTTTAGCCTGAGCCTGGGAGCCACTAGGAGCAGGGTTCTGTTCATTCAGCTGTGCTAACAGGGAAATGAGCCCACTGAACTCGATGACAAATGGAATCATGTAAAACTAGAGCCTAGACCCACTGAAGAAGGGCCAGATTCTGATATACGATCATCGTTTAGCAGGAAGTGCTTGCTGAGGAGTGATGACACCACCAGGAATGAGGATGAGTTATACTGAAAACATAGTTTGTGCTTTTCACGAACCCCTGACCCTGGGAGCAACTCCAGTCCAGCACCTTGGAGATAGGCTTGTGTGGGAAGACATGGAAACTGTTCCTTTAAAAAGGGGATCTTTCAGCCCACCACAGCCAGAGCAAGTGTCTTACAATGCAGATCAATGGCTTCCCTTTGCACTTAGAAGAAAATGCAAACTCCTGCCCCCCGACCTGCAAGGGCCCACAGGATCTGGCTGCTGCTGGTCTCTCTGACCTCATCATATACCAAGCCCTCCCTCATGCATACCTTCCCATCATGTGACCTCCTTTCCGCTCCTCTGATACTCCTAGCACAGACGCATATTGGGGGCTTTGCATCTGCTGTTCTGCCAGATTTTTGATTGACCCATTTTCATCATTCCTGTTTCTATTCAAATGTCAGCTCTCAAAGAGGCCACCACTGTCCACTCTGTTGAAAGCAGGATAGACACTCCATATCTAACATATTACTATGTAATATTTCATTAGCAGCACACATCACTGTCTAAAATGACCTGACTTACATATTGTTGAAGGTATGTTCCCCTATCCCTGGCCCTCCCCAACTGGGATATGAGCTTCTTAAGAACAGAGACTTTGTTGGCCTTCTCAGCTGTATCTCCAGCACCTAGAATCATGCCTGACACATAGTAGGTGCCCAATAAATATTTGTTGAATTAAGGAATGTGTGAAAGAATTACCTTTCCTCCAGCATGATGGAATATAATTTAAGATAGGGTATGCTCAGAGGTAGAATAAAACTTCCTTCATTCCTAGTCTCTCCTAAGGCAAAGGTAGTCAACACATGACCCTGACTTTTCCAAAAGTTTAGGGGGGAGGGTCCCTGTAGCATTCTTTTAGAAGTAAGGAATACTCTAATAAATTCAATCTCCCATCTAACAAATACTTATGGAGCCCCTATAGTTTGCAAGTTCAATTCTAGATTCTGGCAAGCAGCAATTAGTAAAAGGACAAAAATCTCTGCCCATGACAGTGCCGGCATGGGCGACATGGTGTGCTTTTGAAAAGAACATAGGCCTTAGAGTCGGAAGGCTGAGATATTAATTCCTGTGCCATCATACACTAAATGTCTGTCTAGGCAAGCTACCTGACCTCCATGCGTCTCTCTTTCCTCATCTGTAAAATGGGCACAAAGCTGACCTCATGAGAATATTGAGAGGATTCAGTGAGATGGTGAATGTAGGGTCCTGGGCAAAAGAAATGAATGAATGGGATTTTCTTTCCTTCCACTTCCCCTTGTGATTAAACATCCTGTGATAGTCTTCAGAAGATTAAAGTGATCTCACAGCACAGAGCTACAAGCACAAGCTCCAACCAGGATCCAAAGGTGTTAGATTCAAATGAGTACATAATGAATCCAGGCTCCTCTCTGAGCCTCGATGCAAGGCAGCCTGCAGTTCTGGCCCTAGTTTGTGCTTGAGAGCTGATCTGTCATCAATGCCCACGGTGTCAGGCAAGGGTACACACAGCTAACGCGACTGGAGTTGCCATGTTGTACAGATGGAACCTGTCAGGGCGCAGCCAGAGTGTACAACATCCAAGTGACACCTTTCTGTTTTCCTGTGATGTTGTGCCTTTGACACGTAGCAGACCACATGGACCTCCTGGATCTCTGCCCATCAAGAGGCTTCTCCATGAAGGAAGGGAACTTGGTTTACTCTATCTCATAGCAGCATCCCCTGGGTAGCCAAAGAATGTCACTGCACACACAGACACCTCCTAAAGCCAAACAGCTGGGGGACTCAGTTTTTTATGAAGACAGTTATATTTTACGCTTTTGAACAATTTGGACACTGTTGTCACTTTTCCTACCTGCCAGCAAATGTCCCTGAATCAAATAACTCTTCCAGCATGCTTTGCTCCACGAGGTGCACACTGGACTTACTAAGCAGCTGCACTTTAAGCGTGTTGCTAACCAAAGGCATGTTCAGGGTCAAAGGCACTTAGCTGTTTGTCCCAAGCTGTGATTGTGGGAGTATTTGATGTGTCCATAGATAGTCACGGGTAGGCGGAGTCATCATTTCCTTTGTCCAGGTCAGGAATTTCAATGAGCTGATCTGCATAGTTTCTCTGGATCAGAGTCAGCAAGAAGACAATACTAATAATAGCTGGTGTGTGTTAAGGGCTCGCTACATTCTAAGTTCTTTACACAAATTGATGTACTCCTCATCAGAACCCTATGAAGTAAGACATATTTTTATCTCCTTTTACGAATGAGGTAACTATGGCACAAGACCCTGCTCAAGGTCACAAGACTAGTAAGAGGTAGAGCTGAGATCTGAACTCAGATTTTCTGGATCCTAAGCCCTTGCTCTCATGCACTCCAACCCTGAAAGAGCCCTGGAAGCCTTTTGAAGCATGACTTACTTTATCCATTCTGCTCACTGTGGTACCCCTGGCACCTAGCACAGAGCCCAGAACTTAGTGGTCGCTAAGACAGACTACACACCTTAGTTCCCCCCACAGATTGCTGCAAATTGCAACTCTGACACAGCTCTAAGATGAACGGGTTTCAGAGTCCCTGTTTTTCCTGCTACCAAAGCCTCCCACTTCCAGTCCTGGGCCCACCACACAGACAGCACCAATTTCATCCAAGAATAAAACCTGTTATATAAGCACATGGCAGACATGGGGTGAATAGAGGAGCAGCCTGAGTGTGTACTTGGCCACTCCTCGTCTCCAAAGGATGCTCGCAGAAAGAAGTTTTCATCTCCCTGTGAGCCTCCTTCGGCATGCAAACTTTCCTTCATCTCCTCTCCTTGGCGCTTTCTATATTTTATTTTATTTTGGTCGTGCACATTATTTGAAGTTACTATAGCAACGTGTCACCAGCTGGTATCGCATAGTAATGTTGGCATTTAGGTAGCAAGCTTCTGAAGCTGGCTGTCTCCCTCCCTCTGCGATCTCATCACTCCCACTAATCTTAGGTGACTATGGGAGCAGCAGTCATGCCCCCTCCCCTATTTTGTTTGATTCCCAAGGTAGGGCAAACCGATGGCCTCTTCCTTAGTTCACTTAGCACTGCAGGGGTCCTGGCTCTGTGTGTGTGTGTGTGTGTGTGTGTGTGTTTGCATTAGAGGTTGTTAAATATGTTTTAAGTTGAATATTGTGCCCCAAAGTTATTGACATCAATATGGTGATAATGATAATGGTGACTTTTTAATGCAAGAGTGGAGTGATTTGGGGGTAGCTACTCTCCTGATCACAATAATCTAGTGTCCCAGCAAATTAATTTTGATCACACAACATTGAGTTTCTCTTTTTCTCTCTTGACATCAGAGACCCTGACTGTTTCCCTTCACAGACTTCCGACTCTCTCCCAGATGTGCAAGACCTCCCTACGTACGGATGGTCTGAATGAATTAAGAGGATTGATTGTCTTGGACCGCTGGAGAGGGTCGTATACAACAAATAAGTCCTGCCACTCCAGGTGTTAAGTAGCCCCTCATCAGCCAAGTGCCTGTGATGGTTGTACTTATTTTTACACGTTTGACCTAGTTTCAAACCGTGTCTCTTCACACTGTGATTCATTAGCCACATTTTAAGCTACCCCTTTTGGAGCGAGGTGACACCGGCTGGTTTACGCCAGTCTTAGATACAATTTCTCTCTGGAATTTAATATGCAAGTCTCCCCGGTATTCTGTTTTAAGAAGCAATTTCCTGTCCAGGCACCTGGCATGCTGCTTGGGTATGGGTGACTGGCTGCCTCATGCCTAGGTAGTAAATAGATGTCGATTACAGAATTGTTGCCAGGGATGCAAGCAATGGGATTCTCACTAGCCCAGACCACAGGGGATCCTCCACCCCTCTGTCCCCCAAGAAGTATTCAGGCTTCTCCAGGTTGCCGACTGGACTGGGAGTTTGAGTTCCTACACTGTAAAGTTTGAACAATGTCAATGTGGGGGCTGTCTGAGTTGCCAAGGAAAATGCACTCTGATCGTCACCCCCCTCCCAGCCTCAATTCCTGAATCTCCTAAAAATGTTAAGACATGGTGGATGTGGATGCAAGGTCTCAAACTTGTACAAAGGGAGGGAGTAGGACACAAATGCCATTTGAGGGTACCACTGAAAAAGGGACAGACGTCAGGGGAGCCTAATGCTATTCCAGCAGTCTCTCCTTGTGTGCCAAAGAGGTGGTTTTTAAAATTCAAATGGCAGAGAAGAACCTTTTCTGAATGTGAACCTGCTGCCGGTGCCTCACTTGATTTCAGGTATTAATCAGTCACATCAGGGTACCTCCCTACAGATCTGATACAAAAGTGGGCTAGATACACCATGGTAGAAAAAAAGGTGCCTCCTGTTGGAAGTAAAACATTGTCATTTTTTTTTAGCAGCCAAATGCAGGTAACTTGCCCAAACTTCATTCACATTGCACTACAGATCACTTCAAGGCACCTTACTGAATTTTTCTCCGTGGTAGTTAGGACGAAGAAATTAACGAGCTAGTAAAAGTAATTGTGATTGATTAGTGAACTATAACCCACTGACCAACTCCTAATAAAAAGATAATGGTTTCTTTCATAAAATGGTCACTCTCTCTAGCTAAGGACTAGAATCCCCCTCCCTTACTTTTTTTCTTGTAAAACCAAGAATGGAAGTTTTTGTAAAGGAAGCTTAAGACGATGCAGCCTTTTCAAGGTAATCCCAGGCAACTCGAGACCCAAGGTTTGTTTTTTGCTTTTTTTTTCCCCCTTCAAATTCAAATCAAGCCATTGGAAATAGCAAGCATTCCATATCTGTGCATTTGGGGCAGCCTGCAGTTCTGACAATGGTGGATTTTCTACTACACACCACCACACACACACATATAAGCTCACAATCCCAGTACTCATTGAAACCAAAGCTTTAAAAGTAAACTATTGTCAAAGAGACGACTGCATTTTCTCTTAGAGGAGCATCGATCATGAAAAATAAAACCTACCCACATCTCTTACCTTGAAGCAGTGGAATTACCTGCAGAGAATGTCTCCCTTCCCTTGCACGACGAGCCAGGCTTTGACCAGCAGCAGGATTACTCCAAAAGAAGGAATAATAAGTCCTTTATATTGTAATTTTCACTGTTTATATGCAAGAAGTGTAGTGGGTCTGCTCACGTAGGAATAAATAAAAAGCCGAACAAACTGCACGGCAGCTACCATGTGAAAAGAAAAGCCCTCTAGTGGCCACAGGCTGAATTCCTCAAGGAAGGGAGGGAAGAGCCAGAGGGAGTGGAGGAAACGCACGCTTGTGTGTATATACACACACGCACATACACACACACACACATATCACACGTGCGCAGGCAGAGCCTCCCCCCCATACCCCCTGAACTCTGAGATTTCCTCTTTCTTGCCTTGGTCTGGCTGGAGGTATAAACAATAACAGTGCTCATTTCTTGGTTTAAGTGGGACCTGGTTAAGTTAGCAGTGATGGTGGTGTTCTGTCTGGCTTTAAAAGTGTGGATAATTTCACACACTCATTACCACCCCTTGAGGGCCTGACCCTGAGAGAGGATCTACTTTGGATCTTCAAGGAGGTGCCACCCAGTGTAGAGGCTGCAGTTCCCCATCAAGAGGGCATCATCAGCCATTGCTCCTGAGAATCCTGGCTTTGCCCTCTCTGCCAGAGTGGCATGTTTTCTAAACATTTATGGTGCGTGAGTGTGGTGGTCACAGGCCAGTAGGATCATCTTCCCGGGCACATGACCTGTGACATTGTGTAGGGCCCCTTGCTTAAAAGGGCCCCTAGCTATTTAAAAATTCTGAATAAGTTTAAACAAGGGCCCTGCGTTTTCACTTTGTTCTGGTTCCCCTACAAATTACATAGCTTGTCCTGCTGATAGGGAAACATGCTATCCCTAACTTCATAATTGGAAAGAACCTGGAAGCAAATGAGAATCCACATCTTTGAAAGCTGCTTTTGGGAATGTGAGTTTGAGGAACATGCACTTTTCCAAAGGCTTCCTGGGAAGAATTCAGAAGGAGCTTCCTGGGGTGATTAAGGCTGTTCCTCTACCACTGCAACTAAACTGGAAATTTGGGGAGATATTCCAGGGGGACCCCCCAAAACTGGAATTTATTAAAAACTGTATTTATTCTTACATGTTTAAACTTCAGTCACATTTAAAGTACTCCCTGTGTGATAATACACCTGTTGAGATGCTTTTTCCACTGCTTAAAACAGATTTTGAACTTGTCAATTTGAATGCCTTTTAGTGCTTCTGTCGTTTTTTGTTTCACCTCTTCCACACTGGCAAAACGTTTCCCTTTCAGGACTTTTTCTAATCTGGGGAAACATAAAAACAAATTTGCTTGGGGCAAGATCAGGTGAATAGGGAGGGTGGGGTATGCAGGTCATGCCGTTTGGGGTCAAAACTGCTGAACACAGCGCAGTACGGGCAGGTGCGTTGTCATGGTGGAAGAGCTAGTCACTTGTTTGCCACAACTCTGGACACTTTTTCCTCTAATCGTGATACAACCTTCTAAAAACCTCCTGATAAAAATTTTGGTTGACTGTTTGTTCCAGAGGAACAAATTCTGAGTTTACTACAAGAAGCCCACCTTCCAAAAGATAATTCTGGGTGTTTTTAGGGTCTCCCCTCTTATACACACACAGGCATACTTTGTTTTATTGAGCTTTGCAGACACTGCATTTTTTACAAATGGAAAGTTTGTGGCAACCCTGCATGGAGCTAGTGTGTCAGTGCCATTTTCCCAACAGTGTGGTGCTTACTTTGTGCCCCCGCCCACATCACGTTTTGGAAATCTGAGCAATATTGCAAACTTTGTCTTTCTTAATATATTTGTTATGGTCAACTATGATCAGGGATCTTTGATATTACTATTGTAGTTGTTTTGGGGTACCACAAGCTTCACCGTGGCAAACTTCACTGTTGACTTATTTTAAGAAATTTCCACAGCCACCACAGTCATCAGCGAACACCACCTGATCAGTCAACAGCCATCAACATTGAACTAGTCCCTCTACCAGCAGAAAGATTACAGTTCACTGAAGGCTCAAATGATTGTTAGCACTTTTTAGCCATACAGTATTTTTTAGCCATATAGTATTTTAAATTAAAGTATGTACATTATTTCTAAACATAATGCTATTGTACATTTAATAGACTTCTAGGATTAGTGTAAACCTAACTTTTATATGCACTGGGAAACCCAAAAGTTTGTGTGACTACCTTTATTGCAATATTTACTTTATTGTGGTTGTCTAAAGCTAAATCTAAAATATGTCTGAGGTATGCCTGTATATATTTCATATTGGCTATACATTTTTAAGCAAAAGGAATGTTTTATAAAAAACAAGGCAGTGGTTTGAAATACACCCCCCCTTTTTTTTAATTCAAACATGATACTTCCGGCCAGCCCATCTTCCCAAGCCTTCCCTGGACTGGGACACAATGAAACTTCCTTTGACCAAGATGGCAGCCCCAGTGGAATCTTGCAAGACACTCAATGACTTTCCACCCCTAGTGGATTCATGGTCAGGTTTCCTTTACCAGGTTCCAGAATAGATCTCCCTAAATGCTGCTTGCAGACACTAGCACAGACAGAAAACTTACCCTCATGTAGACTCATAAAACCTTGGAGAAATAAAGGCTGTGCTGAAAACTTTGGCACATAAATGGTGTGTCTTCCCCTCTGCTCCCAGGGACTCCTCTTCAAGTCCCTGCCTTGATGTCCCTCTTATTTGAATCCTTCTGACACTTTGTCTGCTTTGCAGATTAAGTGTCTTTGGTTTTTTCTCTCAAGGACGTTCATCTTGCATTTCCAGCTAGATGACAAACTCATAAACAGCAAGGACCATCTCTTCTCATTTCCTCCGTCCTTCACAGCCCTTACCAAGGGCGAGGCTCCAGTAGATGCTGGGTTCTTGCTGGCTGGTCCATGGTGATCCAACAACGGATCCCTCCACAGAGAGCCTTAGTACCTTTCAAGGTACAATAGCAGCCACCGGCTTCTTTTGATATTCCTCTGGAGGTAGATATGGAAGGATTATTGTCCCACTTGATAGATGAGACAACTGGGACTTACATATGTAAAAATGATTCATCAGAAAATGAAACTCTCTCCAGGACCTTGATTGAGGCCGTCACTCTGGACACCCATACAGTGCTCTTTTCTCAATGTACAAGCAGCAAGTACGTAATGGACCAGTCTTGTTTTTATTTCTGAAACTCCAGTTATAGTCCCAGGCACAAACAGTGTCCAATAAGTGCTTTTTGATGAATGAACCATGAGGAGACACCTCCTCACAGGGAAGTGTCTCGTGCTGTCCTGATTGGAGTGCTTCTCCATTCTTGGAGGACCTTTTTACCTTTGCCTGGGATGGTTGTGTGTCTTCCAGTTTGGCGTGAAGGAAATGGAGAAGATGAATCCCATGATCCTCTCTCCACTATTTCATGGAATTTTTCTTTGTTTCTTGCAGAGTCACTTTGTGGCGTGTATGACCGCCATCTTGAATCAGATGGGCGACCAGCACTACTCCTTCTATATTGAGACCTTCCAGACCAGCTCTGAACTTGTGGTGAGTCTGCAGGATGCTGGGGGTGAGGAAGAGCTTTTGAGTCTCAGGATTGTAAGGCAAGAAGGTCTCCCCGCAGACCTCAGGGGAATAGGTTTCGTTTCTTTACAGATGTGCACTTCTGATTCCCTATCTCTAGTGTTTCTCACCTCTGTCACATGTCTTCAGTCTACGTCAGAGTCGAGACCTGAATGTCTGTCACATAGTCTAGATGTGGCTTAACCAATATTTGTTGATGAATCATGAATGTTTTGGGGTTTAAGAGCATGACTGTCAGAGTCATACAGTCTTAAGTATGCAGCTAGGATTTGTCACTGGCTAGCTGTGTGACCACGGGCAAACTAATCTCTCTTAAGCCTCAATTTCCCCATTTGTAAAGTGGGGATAGTATCATTTATGTTACAAAGTTGAGAAGGGTTTACGTGAGAGCATAGTAGCTATTATTAAGATCACAGGGGCATATAGGAAATTGGCCTCTGAGTCTGTTTCTTCTAGCTTCTCAGGACATACTTACTGCAGGACTATCTGCCTGTGGCCTGTGGCCTGTGGCCTGTGGCCTGGGCTCATATATCTGCAATGAATTACTTCATGAACACGGAACCCAGCCCATGTGCCTGTCCTAGGGTGTAGCAGAACACTCTTTGCCCTCAATGACCTTTGTCACTATCTTCTTACTACTTCCAGGCTCAGGTGTCCTGCTGCCCAATTCTTAATTCTCCTGGAGAGACTAAAGGCACCAACACTGGACACACCTCAGGGCGTGGCCTATTTAAAAAGGAATCATTAGAAATCCAGTGCCCTACTCCTACATACATTCAACAGTGAGACATTCCCCCCATTGGAGTAGGATTGGCAAGAAATGAAACCTTTTCCCCAGCTTCCAAATCCTTTCTGTCTTGGGACACAGAAATAGAAAAATAAGAATCCTAATTTTTGATCCTCTATGGAAGGAAGGTTTCTGGGGAAGGAAAACCGAAAGGGAATTCTTATTGAACATATACTTTCCTTACCTAATCCTCACAACAGTATAACATAGGTGTTAGGAGTTGCACTGTGAATCCACAATCTGCTTGCTCAAGGCCCCATAAACTAGTGCGTGGCAGAGTTGGGATCTGAACCTCAACTCTGACCCTTACGCCATGCTACCCTTCCAGAAGCCATGTTTTCCATCTATGACTTCGAAGCCCTCTCCATTCCTGTGTGACATCCACACTTCCCCACTGAGGATGAATAATAATACCATCATCATCATTACGCACGTATTGAGCATTTGCAAGAGCCCTGGCTCTGTGTTGAGTATCTTATAGACAGTAGGCACTTAATCCTCACAGGATCCCTTGGAAGTAGATATTATCCCCATTCTGCTGATATGGAAACTGGAACTTTAAGTATGGAAGTAATTTTCCCTAGAAACAAAGATTACTGGAAAGGAACAAATGCCATTTCCAGAATTTCGCAGTTTAGCTTAAAGCAGTGATTTTTAAATTATGTTCATCCTAGTTTTACTCTCCTCCACCCTTCATATGCACACACACACAGACACACACATACACACACACACAAAATTCAACCAGAGATATTCTACTTTTATGCTTTGTTTTTGTTTTTGTTTGGTTTGGTTTGGTTTTTTGAATCAGAGTCTCAATTGGTTGCCCAGGCTGAAGTGCAGTGGCATGATTACAGATCATTGCACCCTCAACTTCCTGGGCTCAGGAAATCCTCCTGTCTCAGCCTACTGAGTGGCTGAGACTACAGGTGTGGGCTACCACGTCTGACTAATTTTTTAATGTTTTTGTGGAGACAAGGTCTTCCTATGTTGCTTAGGTTGGTCTCAAACTCCTGGGATCAAGCAATCCTCCCACCTCAGCCTCCCAAAGTGCTGGGATTACAGTTATGAACCACCATGCCTGGCCTACTTTTATGCATTTAATATATTGGGTTCCAGGGGATACTTTCTTTGAACAAAGAATTCTGTTGTTAAAACCACTGGCTTAAAGAAAGAACTCTGAATGGGTTTCCTCTGGATTTTATATTTTGCCTAAAGCATACTGGTGTATGGCTTCATTACCCCAACTCAAGAGGGTCCCAGTGCCAGTAGTTCCAGTCTTAGTTCTCTGGACATGTCTTTAATTTGTCTTCTCCAAAGATGGAGAACAAGTTTGGCCCACTGCAAAATCTAAAGGAGTTTGTTGAATTCCACTTTGAACCTCTTCAAAGAGAGGAAAAGAGTCCCCGCCATGGTGTTTCCTCTCATCCACTCAACTGCGTGTGTGTAATGTATGAATTAGCTATGTTTACAACGCTGCCAAGTAAATGTTCACTTTAATAATAGTTTGTTTGCTCAATGACCTGAGATGCTTTCATAGAGTATAGATATTTCTTTCTCAAATACATATTTGGGAAGATGATTATAAAATTGCCACATCAGTGAGTACGTTTACTTTTTTATTCCCAAGACAGAATTAATAGTGCTGATTTTGAAAGCGTTGTCACAGCCCATATTCATGTTGCACTGATATTCATGGAATAGTCTTCCGGTGGCCAACTTGCAGGTTTCCACTTAAAACCCACTGCTGTGGGTTTCATTGAATTTATTTTGTGAAAGGCTGTGCCCCTTCCCTTTCTCTCCTTCCAAAAAATAATAAAGAAAAATTTAAAGGGCTCATGAGATCTCAGCACCTTCAGGCAGTTCCTATGAAATAGAATGCCAGATGTGTCATGCTTTGCTGTTTCAGGACTTCTTAATGGAGACCTTCATCATGTTCAAGGACCTCATTGGGAAGAACGTGTATCCTGGAGACTGGATGGCCATGAGCATGGTTCAGAATAGGTGAGCTGCCCCCTTGCTTCCAAAAACCCCCTTACCTGGCGGTCACCTGAATGAACACTGGTAGAGATAAAGTAGGAATTGTTTCTCCTTGGTGAAAAGAAGTTAAAATGTTAACACATCTTTCTTCCTACCTTTAACCCCAGGAAAGAACTCCTCACCCATCTTGAAGCTACTCAAAAAGTCCTCCCCACCTTCTCTAGTCTTTAAATCTCAGTTAGAAGATCAGACCCTGTCTGTGAAGCCTTCCCTAAACTCTTGAGAGAGGAGAGCCTAGGAAATCATTTTAAAAATTATATATTTTAAAAAACTTATTAAAAAATAATAAAATCCATTCTGTGACATACAGTAAAATAAGTTTAGGAGGCACTGGATTAAACAATTGTGCAGGCTTCTGTGCTACAGGGCTTCTTAGAGCTTTTAATATGCTAATGTGATTTTTCTAAGAGGATTTAGGACACAGCATTTGTCCACGGAACCATATGGTGTGCATTTGGTATGTCTGTGTTTGTATGTATGTATAACACCTGTTAACATCTCATGGATTGTCAGTGTAATCCAAGTATAACTTGGATCCCATATGACCCAGCACATCATAAGATAAAAGTGATCACAAGCCATCTCAGCCTTTGTTGTTAGATCTCTAGCATCATGCTACTAAAGCGAAATCCAAATCATAACACTCACTGGTATTTCCTAAGAGTTCCTTTCTCCATTCCTCTGGCTTTCAAACTCTCTCTCATGCTGTGGTTTCCCTATTCCTTTCGCAGATCCTTATTCTCAAATCCTGCCCATCGTTTCCTTTAACACAGCATCTTCTTGGCTCTTCTCTTTCCTTCTTCTCCCCTTTCCTTTGGCTTTTTGTATTTGTCCTAGCTCCTTTCCATGGGAAACCCTTCATCTTATACTGGCTTCTAGTTTTATCTCTCTCTCTCTATCAGCCTTGATTTATATTAAAAAAGCCAGGCATTGACTGGCAAAGACAGAAACATCTCTAGAGAGTAGAATAAGAGAAGATGTTAAAAAGGCAAAAGCAGAATTCTCTGAAGTAGAAGGAAAAGGGGAAGACATTACACATTTATATCTTAATAATTGTGTTATTGGATATAGTCTGAGAATTTCTATCTCATGCACATCTAAAAGCTGACTCCTATCCCTGACAGCCTCCATCCCTCACCTGTCCATCTTCTCAAAAGCTGTCCTCCTTCTGCCTGGGTACCTCAGTGCCCAGCCATGTGACTTAATAAACACAGTTTCCTTCAGTGTTCCTGGGTCAGCTTTAGGGGCCGTTGGAGAGGGGAGAGGTTTGTCAAGGCAGAAGGAAATGTCAGTCTGTGAATCTCTGCTATGGTAGAAAATCATCTGAGCAACACGGCGTCAAAGAACTTTCTCAACTGGGGCCAGCCTTCCTTTGATTCTCCCTGCTTGTATCCCACACGGAGGAGGCTGGCTTTTGAGATGACTAAAGGACTGGTGGGAACTAGGCTCAGGCCACAACATGGGCCAAAGACCTGTTCGTCCTCAGCCCTTATGTCCGGGCCAGCTCCTGTGGTTATGAGACCTGTGCAGTTGTATAAGACCCCACGCTCTGAAGGGCCCATCTTCAGTTGACTAGTCTGGCATCATCGTCTTGTAGTTCTTAATAATTTTTTGACAAGGGGACTCCAATTTTCCTGTTGCACTGAGCCACACTAGTATATTTCTGGTCATCCCTGAGTCCATGTTCACTCATCTCAAGTTGAGGTGGTCACCACCTCATACACTGCATGTGGGTACCTTCACTGTTTGCTAGCTGATCAATAATGTCTCTGGTTGTGCCAGATGACATGAGGCAATGGGAGATGCAGCAGTGGTCATTTGCTTCTCACCCTACGTTTGAGATACACTCAGCTGCTCGTGGTTGCCTGCTTGTCCACACTTATGTGGTTTTTCATCACATCCCTGGATATCTCTCCTCCCTTCTAGAACAGACTCAGGATATAAAGCATCCTTCAAATTCTTGACCCTACTTGGTGGATCTTTCTAAGACTTCCTATTATACAATTGCCCCACTGTATAGAATTACCTCTTCATATGACCGATTCTACCATCAGGGAATGAGGATAAGTATAGTGTGCAATTTATCTCTGTGTTTCCAGCTCCTAATACGTAGACATTCATAAATATGTATCATAATCTTTGTATATTCAAAAGATACTTATTGATTAAGATTATTAAAGAAATCCAACTCAAACTTCCTAAGGAAAAAGACAATTCACTGACCCAGATAACTAAAAGAACCCAGAGGTATGGCTTCAGGCAAGGATGTATTCAAAAGCTCAACAATGACATAAGAAACCTGTGTCTCTGTCTCTGCTTTTTCTCCCTCTTGGCTTCATTCTCAGGCAGGCCCTCTCTTTCTGGTGGGAGAAATCAGCTCTAGAAATTGCATATATATATATGTATATATATGTATATGCCTTGTTGGATTTACAACCCAACAGAAAGGGAAAGTCTCTTTTTTAATAGGTGCAGCACACATCCCCAGAGTGCTCAGAGTGCTCTTCAGAGGTCTGGCTTGAGTTATAGGTTACATGCCCATCTGTTAACCTCTGTGACCAGCAGAATGAAATGTGCAGTTAAGTCAGGCTTGGATTTCATGACCCACCTTTGGAACTGAGGTGGTATGGTCAGTTCTACCCAAACCACAAAATCAGGGAGCAAGGTGGGAGTCAGGGGAGAAGTTCTCCAAAGAAAAATCTCAGAGTTGTTACCAGAAAGAGGACTAAATAGTATGTAGGCAAACGCACAGATATCCACCACTGACACAGGGTCAGGAAGACTGGAGCCCTGACCAGGCATGCTACCCCTTCTGAGTTGTTGACACAGTCATTTTGGGAGAAACACATGCTGGTCCCCATGGGAGTGCCTGGAGGAATGTCCTCTCCTGAAATCCCAGCTTGCTTCGGACTTGAGTCATTTTGGGGACAGGCCCCCAGAGATGACACAATGATCCTTGTTTCTTCATACCTAGAAAATTAGAATATAATTTTCTAAGGGACCTAAGAAAGTAGAATTGTCTCCTAAATAGAAACATTTGTATCTCTGAAAGATCAGCCAAGTACTTATGTTCAAAAAAAAGATAGACTCAAGAACACAGCCTGGACTTTAGACTCCTTAGTGCTGACACTTTCCCTTTCTTGGAAAGTCATTTAACCTCTCAGAGTGTCAGTTCCCCTATCTGTAAAATGGGGATAATGTGAGTCTTCATGTCATGGAAATTTCTTTGTGTATGTGAAAATAGAACGAGTTATTTCTTAGCACAGTGTCTGTATCTAGGAAGAGCTCAATAAATGGTAGCATTGCCATCACTGGGGGATAATAACAGATTTACCTTGAGCTAGAGAGACTGCTAATATCAGCCAGAAAAGATGTCTATTTTTCATCTTGCAGGCACATAGCTCAATTTGTCAGTTTCCTTCATCTTCTGGCCTCAGTGATCTCATATATTTATGGAGCACATGAAAATTTCTCACCGTTTTTGCATTTTGTATGAATTATAATAGCTAACATTTATGAAGCACCTACATCCATCCCTGTTGTAAATGCTTTACGTATATTAGCTCATTTAATCCTCACAAAAACTTTAAATAATGTATAACTATTGTGATCCACGTTTTGTGGGTGAGGAAGCTGAGGCCAAGAATAGATAAGTAACACAATCAATGTTGCATTGCTAATAAGATACAGATGCCATTTGATCACAGCCCGTACCCTAAGCCTCCACATTATTAAGTGTTTTGTACAGATACGCAAACTGAAGCGCAAAGAGGCGAAGCTTGCCAAGGTCATGCAAACAGTTAGTGGAAGCTTTCGACCTAATTTGGACAAACAGAACAGAGCCCATGGCTTAGCTCAGACCAGGGTGCCCTGGAACACCATTTTTTTCCTTCTCCAAAAATACACAACGAATTCACGTGTCTAAGGCCAACTTCACTTATCAGTAAGTCTGGACATTCCAACTAACTTTGGGGCCGGCCGCTCTTGCTCCTTCCTCCCCTCCCTCCCATTCTTCCTTCCCCTTTTATCTAAATGTTTTTATAATTTGCCTGCATTTATAATTTTTCTATTATCACTTGTGATTTATGTATGTATGCATTAGTCATCTATTATTTATTTATCTATTTGTTGGAAAAGGGAGTAGACTATCTAGCTTTGAATGTCTCCCCAGCTGTGTGCTGTTTGTGAATGCAGACGTAGTGAAACATCTACTCAAGAAATACTTCCTCTTAGACCATTTTTTTCTTTTGGGTAAGATGCAATGCTCAGTAAGATCTGATTTACATGATGCAGTTAATTTTTCAATGATCAAGTTCTTTACAGTGTTGTAAATGAGCAAGATTATGCCTAGAAGCCACTTTTCCCTCTTCCCTCTGCACCTCGACCTGGAAATTCAACATTTTGAGAAGGCTTGGGGACTAATACACATCCCTAAAGTTTCCCTAAATGCAAACAACCAACAAATATTTATTGGATGTCATGTGCATCCATGGCTCTAGGAAACGAGACCCAGTTAAGCTATAGTCCCAGAAGGCAGAGGGCTTCCAGTCTAGCAGGGGGGATAGTCAAAATTTCTATGGAAATGTGACTAGGTGCTACAGGCACTGTCATGAGTTCAGAGCCCAGAGGCAGCACGGAGAAGACTCATGACTGCCTGGATTCAAATCCCATCTCCACCATTTAATAGTTTTATGACCTGGGGAAAGTTACTTAACCACTCTGAACTCAGTTTTCCTTGCTGTAAAATGGAGCCAATAATAGCACCTATCACAAAGGATGTTTGTGGGGACTACAATGAAGTAATATGCAAAAAGTAGTCAGAACAGTATTTGGCACACAGCAAGCACTTCATCACTGTTGGTTACTATTTTTATATTCCTATGGTCTGGGTGTGTCTAAAACAATTCACTGAAGAGGCAAATCTGGGCTTGATCTTGTCTACCTTAGGTACACAGTAGGGCCACAGTAATTGATCCTAGGAAGTGAGTAGGGCAGGGCTCAGCCATTCGACAGTGCTTCCATCAGAGAGCTGATGAGCCCTGACACCCGCTTGTCCTTCGCCCTACGTACCTTCATTTGTAGTGACTATTTATTCTTGGAGTCCCACCTCCTTCAACCCACATCATCCAGGAAAAAAAAAAAGAAGCCTCTTCATGTTTTTTTTTTATTTATAGTTTTTGGTTTTCAAGGAACTTATTTAATCAGACCTTCTGAGGGCCCTAGAAACCCACATTTTTGACAAGGTCCTCAGATGGTCCTAAGTTTTCATTAAAAGTGTGGTTTGGAGAAGCAATTTTAACTTTCTTTGTGTATTAGATCACCTATACAATAAAATTAAAAATCATGTAATTAAGCATAAAATCTCTTTACAAAAAATATCAATAGATACCTAAATACTATATGCTTTTAAAAATGAAATCCTATGTACATAGTTGTCCTCACAGGTACTGCAGTCCCCTGATCTGCAGTGTCACTTGGGGTGGTTTCCGGTCTTCACAGTTTCTTTCACCAGAGCAGCACACCTAATCCTCACGCCAACTGGGGACTCCAGATCCCGGGAGCTTGCTGCATCCCTAACTGGAATCCCAAATTATGTAGGAAATGTCGGCAGGCACTTGGGTGAGCCACACCGTGAAACTGAGCTGGAATTTGCTGATTCACTCTAACCTTTCAGTGCAGGGAGCATTGTGTGTGTTGCAAAGGAAGCAGCTTAAAGGCTCTGGGAGAAGGGGTATCTCAGTGCCTCAAGAGAGGGTTAAGACCTCTTGTCTCCAGGTCAACTCTGTTAGTTCTTTCTTCAAGTTTTGACCAGTAGAATCAACTACAATCCCATGAACCACCTGGGGGAGGGGTATGGGATTCAGAACGGCCCTCGTCCTTCCTCAGTGAATCTCATCAGATGGGGCATGCCTGCCCTAGTCATACCATACAATCAGTGGGCATGGACTGGTTCTGTTGTCACACCAGAGTATTGCCTGCCCAGATCCTTCTGCCCCAGAGCTGTGAGGCAGCAGGCCCTGAAGGATAATGCTAAGAACAACTGACATTTACCGAGGACTTCCTCGTGCTGAGGCACTGGGCGCCCCATCACAGACTGCATCTCGGTTAGTCTTCACACATGGTCCATTTTATAGACGGGGCAGTGGAGATTCATGGAGGTCAAGCACCCAGCCTGTGGCCATAGCCCAGCAGAATGGCTGATTGGGGAGCTGGCCCTGGAAACCTCACAGGAGCCTCTGTGCATCTTCCATCCCTGGATCCAGGCCAGAGAGCCGTGCATGTAGTGTGTACAGGCTGACTGTGGCACCTCCTGTGACAAGGGTTTGTTCTGCCACATGGAGGGAAGTAGAAAGCTGAGGACCCCAGCCGGCAGCCACCACGATGCCTCATGCAGAACAGTTTTCAAGATACCAACACTGAGTTTGGCTCCTATTCCTGCCATCTTCTACTCACAGCAGCTGCCTTCTCTGTTTCCCTGCTCTGTTGCATATGGCTTCTGCTTCCTCATGGAATCAGCTGCTCATGGCTGCTGCTCATGGCATTCTTTCTCCTTTTGGACTGCCTAGAAGGATTTGATTGGCTTCTGTTCAGACTTGGGTATCCCCATTGGGCAGTACTGCCCATAAGACCACCCGTGGGCTGCTGCCCCCTCACGGAAGGCTTTGAGTTAAGTGCTGGCCCTGGGCCCAGTCAGCTGTGAGCAATGGCAGCAGGATGGCATAGCAGAGTGTGAAGGACCATGTGCATGATGGTCGTGCATAGAAGCAGGCCAGTACCAGAAGTTCACGGTAGGCCAAGCTTCCAAAGAGCCAGGGCATCCTCCTAAAACAAGCACTTTAGAAAAAGGTCAACCTGAGACTGAGTATGCACTCTGCTGCTTATTAGCTGTGTGAATGTGGGAAGATTGTCTGGTCTTTCTAAGGCTCAGTTTCCTCTTTTGTTAAATGGGTTTAGCAATAGTTCCTGCCTCAGTGCATAGAATTAAATGAAATACTGTCTGTAGAGCTCTTAGCATAGGATATATACATGATAACTATTGATACTTCCATCATTGTTAATATTATTTTTATATATATTTATTTGTATAGACTTAGGGAGTATAAGTGTGGATATATTTTGTAGTGGTGAAGTCTGGGCATTTAGTGTTACCGTCACGTGAATTCACTCGAATAGTATATATTGCACCCTTTAGGTGATTTCTCATTCCTCATCTTCTTCCTAACCATCCACCTTTCCAAGTCTCTAGTGTCTATTATTCCACTCTCTATGTCCATGTGTACATATTCTTTAGCTCCCATTTACAAGTGAGAACATGCAGTATTTGACTTTCTGTTTCTGAGTCATTTCACTTAAACACCTTCCAGTTCCATCCACATTGCTGCAAAAGACATGATTTCATTCCTTGTTATGACTGAGTAGTATTCTATGGTGTATGCATATATATACACACCACATTTTCTTAATTCAGTCATCTGTTGATAGACACTTATGTTGATTCCATAACTTTGCTATCATGAATAATGCTCCTGTAAGCATATGAGTGCTGCTATCTTTTGATACAATGGTTTATTTTCCTTTGGGTAGATACCCAGTAGTGGGATTGCTGAATCAAATGTTAGTTCTACTTTTAGTTCTTTGAGAAGTCTCCATACTGTTTGGGAAAATTTGCTAGCCTTATGCAGAAGAATGAAACTGGACCTATCTCCCTCATCATATACAAAAATTAGCTCAAGATGGATTAAAGACTTACATGTAAGACCTGAAACTACAAAAATTCTGGAAGAGAACCTAGGAAAAATTCTTCTGAACGTCGACCTAGGCAAAAAAGTCATGGCTAAGATATCATTGGTATTGTTAATAAAGTGTGTTCACAGCTTGGCTTGAACAGAATTGCATAGAGGTACTTGTGGATAAAATCGCATAGTGGTTAAATCCGTAGATCCTAAAGGCAGCATGCCTTCTTTTAAATCGTGATTCTACATGTAATGACTGGGTTATTGGGAAAGTTACCTAAACTCACATCTCTAAAATGGAAACCTTATCTAACTCAGAGACTTAATGTGAGAATTAGAAAAAATCATGATGAGAAGAGTTTATGCAACACACTTAGCAGATAGCTGAGCACATGGTTGATAACCATTGTGATTGATATTACTTTTATACAGACTGCTAAGCCTCATGGATGAACTATAGGAAGTGTTAAGTTAAAATCTGATAATGAATTTTGTTTTCAACAATTCACGTTCATCATTGAGAATAACAGTTGAGTGTGTTTTCATTCCAACCCACTTCACTGTATTAGTGCTTAGGCTTTAAGTACAAAGTTTAAAAAGAAGAAAAAGAAGAAGGACCTACTTTTCCAAACCCAAACATGGGAAACCAAAGGTAAGTGACATTCTGAATCCCAGTGTGTGGCTGTGGAAGAATCTAGAGAGAAGGAGGAACCTTGATTTACCTGCTACTAATCCCCGACATCAGCATAAGGGGCTGATCAATTTCCTGGTTATTGGACTGACCCTTGAGAGCTGAAGGCAGGCTGAGGCTGACAACTAAAATAATGACTGTTACTGGAACTACTGATAGCTTTGTCGCTGCTAAGAATATAGAAAACCTTTCATTTTGGTATTGTATTCGAGATTCTGAGATGTGTATACATAATATGACAGCCACTCGATGCATTTCCATCTGGGGAATCAGATAGCTAATCTTTAAGGGGGAAAATAGAGATGTTGTTTCAAAGGCCTATTAGCAAATGACAGAATAGCAAAACCAAAGAAATCTCACTTTTTGACAGCCTGATGGGGTGGCAGATTTTTATTTCTGTCTTTGCAAGGTCCTGCCTGCCTCAAAACTGGCTGCTAACTGCTTCCTGTCCATTTTGCTGTCGGCCCCTGTCTTTAGAAGAAAAATGAAGCAATCCAGAAGGGACTGAAGCAACCTCAGCTACTGAGTTACTGTTGTCACTGTGTGTCAGTGACACTGTGTCAGGTGCTGAACTCAGCACTTACCAAGCCTTTGCCCATGAAACCCTGCAGTGACCCTGTGAAAGAGGTTACATTACTGCTATTTCACAAGGGAGGAGACTGAGACTTCAGAGGTGATATTAACATGTCCCAAATCCACACAGCTGGAAAGTGGCAAAACCAGAAATCACGTGTGTGTGTGTGTGTGTGTGTGTGTGTGTGTGTGTGTGTTCCCAAATCCTGTGCTCTCAATATCAGGTTACGCTGCTTCTGCATTCAGCAAACATTTAAGTGTTTAGCAAACACCTAGCCCGGCATCCTTGGCAAGGTATGCCCAATATAGCAAATACTGTGGATACCTTGCCCACCCAAAATGTACTATAGTTCAGTGGACATTTCCCACATATCCTGAGAGCTTCTTTCTTTCTCTGGGCTTTCTCTGGCTGCAGAGTGCTCAGCTCACCTGCAGGGCAGGACAGAGGTACCAGGGACTTCATGCCCATAGAAACAACTTTCAACCAGTAAGGGACTGGTGTTAGTGAATAAATAGCACAGCTACTATGACCCCTGTGAGAGGACACTTCTGATATGCACGTGTTCTAGAAAATCTCTTAGAGGTGCCCAGACAGAATTGAACCCCAATTATTGCCCACATCAATAACTTGCTCACACCAACACTTTTTTGATCAGCTTCCCACTATGACTCAGGTAGGCCAAGTGGGTGTTTCCCCTGGATGAGCCAATGGACAGATAGCTATTGATTGTCCTCTGTTAAAAAGTGATAGATAGTAGTATGGGTAAGATCTGGTCCCTGCTCTCTAAGAGTTGATAAGCACACATACATAATAGATACACAACCATGAGGCTTGGTTCAGGTCAGTGAGAGTGGGTATGAAGTAGTTGAATCCTGGATATATTCTGAAAGTATTGCTAAGAGGATGAGCTGACAGGCCAGGTGTAGGATATGAGAGAAAGACAAAAGTCAAAGGTATTGTTACCAATGTTGTTGTTTTTCCTTTGAGCATTTGAAAGAATGGAGTTGTTTTTAGCTTAAATGGGAAGACTCTGGAAATAAGTATTTGGAGGTGGTGAGGGCAGGTGTTAAGAGTTTAGTTCTTTTTTTTTTTTTTCCATTTTCATTTTAGATTCAGGAGGTACACATGCATGTTCATTACATAGACACATTGTGAAGTGGTGGGGAGTGGGTCTCAGGTGGGCTAGTCCCCAGATAGTGAACATTGTACCCCATAGGTAATTTCTAAACCCTAACCACCCTCTCCACCTTCTTTTTTGTTGGTGTCTCCAGTGTCTATTATTTCCATCTTTGTGACCATTTAGCTCCTGCATATGAGTGAGAACTTGTGTTTGGTTTTCTGTTTCTGAGTTAGTTCACTTAGGATGATAACCTCCAGCTCAATCTATGTAGCTGCAAAGGACATGGGAACATGGTTTCATTCTTTTTTATGGTTGTATTTCGTGGTGTATATATACCACATTTTCTTTATGCATATATATATATATATATATATATGAGATGACTATTAGTCATCCAAGTAGGGATATAGAGTAGAGAGCTGGAATGCAAGCTATTGTTTATGGGAGAGACCAGGGATCAAGATACAAATTTGGGGGTCAATACCACGTGGATTGGGGAGTACATGAAATTATGGGGAGAGTCTCTGATTCCAAGGAGAGTTCAATCTAGTGGAGGAGACATGTCACTGAGTCATACAAGTAAATCATCCTAGACCATGTTGAATGCTGGGAAAGGGAATTGCAATGAGTATCCTTTGTGGGGAGGGGATGCAAAGATGCAGCAAGACCCTGCCTTCCAGAAGCTCACAGTCTAAAAGAGAAGACTTGGCTGCATACAGACAGCAGGAGATAAAATGGGGTAACAAGAGGGGTACAGGAAACACCCTCAGAGATTGGAGGAGGTCACAATCACTTAAGGCTGGGGGAATGATGGATGACTTCATGAGAGAGGCTTTGGATCCAGACCTTGAAGGATAAGCAGAATCTTGACTTTTAGAGATTAGATCAGGAGGAGCCTTCAACCCAAAGAAAGAACATGGCTAGGTACTCAAAAATAAGGTTATCTAGAAAAAAGGTTGGGATCCAGTTGTGAAGAGTAGTATCAAGATAAGAGTTTGGATTTTACCCTGTGGCAGTGGGGAGCCATTGGGGTCAGTGACATGTGGTTGGAGCTGTCCCTTAGCCAAGGTGCCCTTGAGGTTTAAGGGACAGAAGACAGGAAGCCACAAGACCAGTCAGTAGGGCTTGGCAGGGAGGAAGGAGAGGATGAGGTAGACAGGAAGATATTTAAAGAGACATATGATTTGATAACATACCAGAATGTGAGGGACATTTGACTGTATTATTTCTTGGAAAAAATGCTGGAGAAGAGGTTTATACAAGAGGTGTAAGATATACACAGAAGAGTGTTCATTGGAGCATTGTTTATCACAGAAAAAGCTGAGAAACAACAAAAAGATCCATCAATAAGAAACTGATTAAACACACTGTGATACATTCATACAGTGGAATGCTCTTCAGTGATTAAAAAGGATGATGTATATCTAGGTTCATTGGCATGAAAGGAGCACACAATTTATTGTCGAGTAAAAAAGACAGGCTGTGAAACAACATTTATTGTATAACCCCATTTATCAAAATGATATCTTTAAAATATCATTCGTGCATATATGTCTAGGGAGGCCTTTGAAATTATGTTCATCAAACTGTGGATGACAGTTTTTTTGATAGAGGATAGCATTTGGTGGCATGTTTATTTGTTTGTTTTGGGAAGGGGTGATTTATCTTAATATTTTTTCCAGTTGGCATGAATTTTCTGCCATAAGCTTATAATATCTTAGACATACGCCTGTGCTAATTTTTAAAAAGGAGTCAAACAGATAGCTCGTGAATTCTTGCAAGGCAAACAGCTCCAGGTCTTGTGTGAGCAGTTGGATTTTTGCTTGTGTGTTTGTTTTTGGTTTTGAGTTGGGGTCTCATTCACTCTGTTGCCCAGACTGGAGTGCAGTGGCATAGTCATGGCTTACCACAGCCTCTAACTCCTTGGGCTGAAGGGATCTACCTTCTTCAGCCTCCCGAGTAGCTAAGGCTACAGGTCCCTGCCACCATGCCCAGCTAATTTTTTAAAATTTTTTTGTAGAGATGAAGTTTTACTATATTGCCCAGGCTGGCCTCAAACTCCTAGCTCAAGTGATCCTCCCTCCTTGGCCTCACAAAGTGCTAGGATTATAGGCATGAGCCACCAAGTCCAACCAAATGTGAGTGTATGCTGACATCTCTAAAACAGCGTTTGGTCTTTGAGCCTCTCCCAGAAACAGGATAGGTCTGGCACAGAGCAGAAGGTGGGGAAGAGCCTGAGGGATCATGCTCAAATGGTCTAGTAACCTTATTCTCCCTTCCAGGGTCTTCCTGAGAGCTATCAATAAGTTCGCAGAAACTATGAACCAGAAGTTCCTGGAACACACAAACTTTGAGTTCCAGGTGAGTATGGGATGGGCACCAGAACTGCCCTGGGAGCTGCCAGGGCTGCTCTGGCATCTTGGGCTCATTGCACCTCAGACACACCCTGAGCCCACCCCACAGAAGATGTCAATGTCTCTGGGGATTTCCACAGAAGGGTGTGAGTGAGGAGGGAGGTTCTTAGGTTTTCAACCAGATTAAATAGTCATCAACTGAACAGCTTATGCAAATATGACTGTATAATGGGCCTTGTGCTGATGAGAAGACGTGTTCATTCATTGTCAGAGAAAGCACTGCCTTTTAAAAACATAACACCTTTTTTCTTTTCTATTCCCTGGAGCCAAAATGCAGCCAATCATAGCCACTGAAAATCATTTACAATAAAGCTTCCAAGGGCATTTTTGTGGCTTTCTGATTCCTTTAAAAGTCACATTTATCGCTCAACCAGAATCTAGACCTCTGAGAGATTCAGGGACGTAAAAGCATGTCCCTGGGGCAAACAGAGGGACATACCTGCCCCAGGTTCAAGTTCAGGTCCAAGAACAAACTCTTCAAAGCCTGTGGGAAAGTCTGGACTGCTGTCTCTGGAGATGTGAGAGCGAAGGCCCCCAGAGGGGATCCCCTCCAGAGAAGTCCCTGACCCCAGGATCTCTTGCAGTGGAAGATTAGGGAGTAGAAGTCACTGAGCCCAGTGAACTGGGATGAAGGAATAAAGGTGTTTTTCTGCCTGCTCATCTAGGGAGTTCAGTTCCCATCTGGGCTTTCGTGTCCTACCAGGTAAGCAACTTCAGGCAAGACCTGGTCTACGTCCATGCCCCCAAATGACTCACCTGTAAAATGCCAACAACTACCCTCTCTACTTCATAGGGCTTTTCTAGAACTGGAATGTGACAGGTGGCTTGCTGGGAGAATCCACTTATAAAGTTCCACGAGTTTCTGTTCAGACACTTCCTCCTTACGGAGACCTCCCCTGCCTGATTACTCTCTGAGGGTCACCCCCACCAACCCCGTGTTCATTTGACATCACTTGGTCTCTTGGAGTCTCTTCGTAGCACTGAATGTCATTGGAAATCATCTTTTTTACTCATCTTCCCACATGTTTTCCCTCTTTCTTCCGGTAGAATGTAAACATCCTGAGTGCAAAGACCTTGAGCTCACAGTAATGTTGTACACTGTGCTGGGCACATAGTAGGTCTCCTTTGAAAAGGTGATGTCTGGGCTGAGGCCTGTGAGATTCACCCTGCTGGGAGCACCAACCTTATAAGTTTTGGTTGAGCTGAGAGTGTGAGCATTATCTTTGAACAAAATTCTCTTGCACTACCTGGCATTCAGATCAGGTAACTGAAGGATAATGAGAATGATGCTAAAATGAGTAGCTGTCATTTTCTGATGGCTTAAACCTGCCGGATCTCATGAGAAGCTATGGAAGGGCATTATCTTTTTCAGTCCCTATGAGTTAGCTACTAATATATTATATACATATATTTTATGTGTATGTGTGTGTGTGTGTGTGTATTTCTGCTTTAAGGACCCTGGAGGTAAGACTAAGGGATGAGTAGATAGCCTGATGTCACATAGCACATCATGCAGAGTTGGGACCAGAACTCAGCAATGGTGGCACCAAGGCCCACACAGATAACCACAGCCACACGCCAGATACGGGGTTTCACTACTATGTTGGGGTGACTGCCTGGCAGGGTCTGGGTGGCAGTTTACCCCTCCATTATAAAACTTTGACGGGGGAACAATCATGTCTCTCCAGCTGTTTTGAAGCAAGAGAGATGTTTGATTCCCTTCCCAATGTGGCCCAGATGCCTGCAGCCTCTGGTTATGGGTGCACACAGAGAAGTTAATAAGGCCATAGCTTTTCTGGAGGGGTGACTTGGAATAACATACCCAAGGGCCAGCGGTGGCATTTGGGCCATAAAACTGCAAACTGTTTTGTTTGTCTCTTTCCATGGGCATCACCAGTAGCAGCCTCGGACTTGCTGTCCTGACTCCGCTCACCTCCATGGTCAGTGGATATTTTCCAAGAGAAGCTCGGCTTCAGTCCTTCCTGTCATTCCATTAAGTCTTATCCTGTTTCCCTGAAAGAAAATCTGTATCTGAGAGATGCACAAAGATTCGAGGTTTCATACATGGAAAGTTTGAGCTTATGAGCCATATGACTTTAGGCAAATTACTTCACCCCATGTGCCTCAGTTTCCTCAACATTAAATTAGGATTTTAATAGTAGGATATCCCATTGTTGGGAGGATTAAGTGAATTAATTCATGTTAAGCACTTAGTATAGTACTGGGATCACAGTAGCCATTTAACAAATGTTAGCTGATAATAATAATAATAATAATAGTAACAATAACATTATTTTAATGATGGTTATGACGATGGCCCTAAGTGAGTCAGGGCTGGAAACTCATGTCAGTCCCCGATAAACAGGACAGTGGAGGGGTCCTGTTTCTGTTTCTGTCCACCACAACATTGCCTGGGACTGTCACACCCACAAGACTGTGTAAAACAGGAGTGTGGCCAATGTTACAAAATAAGTCTCTTTTTCTAATGAGACTTCTGTAGATATTTACTGAAAAGTACCCAAAAACAGGAAGATTTTTTTCAGGTTTATCTTTGTTCTACCTTTTCTTCCCGCTGTGTGAGAATGAATTTGTTCTCTGTACCCTGCCTGGGACACACCTTGTCTTCTTCTTATGGTTTCATTAATTATGCATTTAATATCAGCAGGAGCGGCATCCATCACTGAAGCTGCCTGCATTGGCAGTCCCTGTCCAGAGGAAGGGCAGGTGCAATGAGATTATCCCTAATATCTTTTCCAGACCCGTGGCTTTGTGATTCAAAGTTCAGAAAGCCAGAAGCTCAGTGGGTGCCACCTGCAGGTGACAAGACTTGGGAATAATAAAAATGGTGTTTTCTACTTGGGGCTAAGGTCATTCGCATTTCTGGGCCCTAGTCAGGATACTGGACCTTGGTGTTTGCATCCATTCACATGGTCAGAGAAGACCAAGAGAAGATTTCAAATTCAACTAGGCAAGAATTTTTGTTTAAGGGCAATTCTCATGGGTCTAGGCTATTGCAATATTATTTGAGGAATTCAAAACAAAGCAGAACATTGCCCTGCCCTCAAGGATCCTGGAATCTATAGAAGGCTATATAAATCCATCTTCTAGCATCCAGGCTTTTGAAGAAGGTGACTAGTCTTTATCGGGCATCTATTTAGGGTATTTTGATCCTTATCATAATTCTGCTAGGGAGGGATATACCCATTTCACTGGCAAATAAACTGATCTTCAGAGAAGTGGTTGACTCTTCTGTTAAAGGTCATCTAACCACTAAATGGGGCCACTGGGATTCAACCCCAGACCTGTCTGCAAAGCCCATCCTCTTTCACTTTTCTGTTCTCTTAGAAACAAAATGCCTTTAGATTCTAGGATGCAGCTCTATTTAATTTAGAGAAGCACTCTCTGCCCTTGCTAGTTCTTACTAGCACTGGGCTAGAGAGCTCTAAGATGATTGGCTGTGCATGAGAATCTCCACGCTGAAACTCTGAGTTGCTCTGGAATCAGTGGTTATACTGGGGCCCTTTCTGTTGTAGGAAGCTCTGTGATTGGTAGTGAGGTCATTCTCTGTACTTGAGAAGCTCTGGGTGTGGTCATTCCTGCCTAGAACCCAAGGCCTTTTTGGATTGGTTTCTGGACACCAGCTCATCTTGGGACCATTTTGGAACCTGTACTGGAATCTGTGCTGTGAAATGAAAAACTTCCAGAATATCCCGAGCTATTAGTGGAAGCCAGTGTGGTCTTTATAATGGGAAATGTAACCAGTAGTGCCAAAAAAAAAAAAAAAAGGAGGTGAAAGAGAAACACATACACAGAGGGAAGAGTCATGGAAGCAAAAAGCTCGTAGCACCGTCATAGGGTCACCACGCAGAAAGATGGGTTGTTTTCCTAGCCCCTGCTTGCTCCAGCTTTGGGCCCCAGACAACCTCTGGTTTGCTGTTCCTCGCTTGAGTCCATCTTTGGCACCTTCCGCTCCTAGAATCAGCTTGCCCACTGCAGAGGAGGGCAAGCTGATGCATATCAGCAATGCTGGGTGCTGGGTTTTTATCTTTTTTTTTAAATTAGAATTTGGGGAAATAATAACACAATTTAGAAAGAAATCCATTGAGAAAGACTTCTGTGGGATCAAAAATCCTTGATCTGTCTTCTATAAAGACTGTAAAACATCAGATGAACCAAGGAAAACCTTAACCAACAACAAAGGCCAAGGGAAATTGAGAAAGATTTTAGCAGAAGATCAGGATGGTGAAGAATGCAAGTTCTAGAGTCAGATAAACTTGAATTCAAATGCACCTTCACCATTCTGTAGCTGTGTGACCTTGGGTAAGACATGTAACCTCTCTGGGTCTCAGTTTCCTGATCTCTAAAGTGAGGAGAATAATAGTACAAATCTCATAGCTTCTTAGGAGGATTTAACAAGAATGCATGCAGAGCACTTGGCCCATTCATGAGCTCATTCAACAGATTTCCTGTGCACGTGCTGGGTCAGACATGACGGCAAATCCTGTGTATACACCAGTGAACAAAAATCTGAGGTTCTTGCCTACATGATGCTTACATCCAGTAGGGGAGACAGAAAATAAGTTAATTTTGTTTAATATATGTCATAAATGCTACAAGTAGGGTGTAATGATTGTGAATAATGGATGGATCAACTTTAGTCTGGGTGAACAGGGATGACACCCCCAGGAATTGATCTGATGTTGTAAGACTGAGGAAGAGTTTACGAGGCAGTGATTTCCTCATTTAGTCCTTGCAACTACACCCTTTAGATAACGTTATCTTCATTTTCTAGATGAAGAAATTGAGACTCAGAGACGTAGGATAACTTGCCAGGGATAATGGAGCTTATCGTTGAGTTGGAAAGCAACCTAAAAAGTTCTAAAAAACAAACCACAGACAAAAACAGCAATAAGACCTACATAGACCCTGTGACTTACCAATTTCAACTCTAGGAATGTACACTGCAAATATGATTTCCCATGCATAAAGATGTTGATTAGTGGCTAGTAAAAAAAAATTGGAATCGAGCTAAATGTCTACAAATAGGGAATTTGGTTAAAATTAAAGTACATCCTTATAGCAGAATATGATGTAGCAATAAAAAAGAATGACACAGATCCATATATGCTAATATGGAAACATTTACAAGATATATTGGTAAGAGAAAAAAGCCAAGTACAGCAGCAGACTACTTAAAAAAAGATGTCTACACATATATATGTTTATGCATTAAAAATTTCTGAAGGTCTTTCAAAGGAATTGTTAATATTTTCTTCAGGGAAATTAGACTAGGGTTTAAGGTAAGATGGAAAATCACTTTCTACTATTTAATCTTTTTTATTATTTAATTTTTGTAGTCCATGGGTGTATATTACTCATAGTATTTTTGAGAGTTAATTAAAAATAACTAAATTCTCATTGCAACCACTAGCAGTATGACTTCAGGTGGTCTTTTAACTTCCTGGACCTTGTGTGTTTACATCTATGAAATATGGGTATCAGACCAGATGACCCTTAACTTTATTCCAAATCTAACCCTCTATTGTCCTATGATTTCAAAACATTAAATTCCCAATCAGAAATCACCTCACCTCTTCCCCAGGGCAAAGTGACCTGTGTGATTTGCTAAAGAGAGCCCATGGCTTCTCTGAGTCAGCTAAGCTAGGCACTTAGTAGAAATATCACCAGAATATAAAAATCTTGTAGGAAAAATAAAAGCTAGGACCTTTGGAAGAATATCTCTGACACTCTGATGATCAACAAATAAATATTTTCTGGAGCCAAGCTGTATTCAAGCCATTGTGCTGAGTATGGCTTTGGGTTACAAATCAGTGGAAGATGGGACCCTTGGTCCTCATGGCACTTACAACTGGGGAAGACAAGACATACAAATACCCCATTGGCAGCACCACACCAATACCACCATTCCATTTGCTAAGCACTTGGAGTGTGCCAAGGTCATGATGGATGCCTCATGCTTGTATTATCTCATCCAGTGTTTACAAGATTCCTTTTTGGTGGGTATCATTATTTTTGCTATTTTACAAGTGAGGAAAATGAGGTTCAGAAAGGTCAAGTAACTACCCGGCAATCCAGCTAGTCAGAGATAGAAGTGGTTTTCATGCTCTGATCTGCAAGACACTGACAGGTATGTTCTTGACCTGGACGATGCTGTCGTTGGATGTGAATGGAGCACAAGGCCAGGTGCAGAACAGTGGACCAAAATCTGTGGTTGCAAAAAATAAGTGCACCTCAAATTAGGAAGGGATCAGCCAGATCCACTGTAATC
This sequence comes from Tarsius wallacei, assembly GCA_963574415.1. Lineage (NCBI taxonomy): Eukaryota > Metazoa > Chordata > Mammalia > Primates > Tarsiidae > Tarsius > Tarsius wallacei. The sequence goes on along the minus strand of CAUYQG010066496.1, from coordinate 12,650 downwards.
TGCTCTCTGAGAAGTCTTCATGAAGGAAGTAGGTCTTGCACTGAGATGGAAGAACAGGACACAGATACTGTAGGTATGAGGACCACCCTGAGCAAAGCCACAGAGACCAAAATGCTCCTGTGAGCCTCTGTGAAGTCGTAGCTGACCAGCCCACCTAGACAGGCAGTTTGTTGAAGAAGGAACCCCTGAAGTCCATGGAAGTTGTCTAAGGCCTTAAAAGTCAGGTGAATGTATCTGGTCCTGATTCTTTGGGAACAAGAGTCAAGGAAGGTTTGGAGCACAGACATTATGCCTGTCCAGCAGTATCTAGCTGTGGCCAGTGCTCATCTGCACAGAGCCACTGACTATGACAACCTTCTCTTAGTTCTAAGAGTCCTTCAGAGCCTCCTGGGCAGAACTGGGCAGGGCTGTGGGCAGGTGTGTTATTTCTGATCCACTAAGAAGATGAGGCACAGCTATGGCCTCTTGGTCTACAAGGTTCTTCCAGGACAAGGGTCAAAAAACAAAAAAATAGGTCTATTCCCATGAGAATTGAGAACATGTCCACTCAAAATCTCATATAAACATGTTCTTATGGCATCAGTCATAATGGTCAAAAATTAGAAACAACCTAAATGTCCATTGGCATGGATGTGTCTTCAAAATATTGTGCCAAGTGTAAGAAGTCAGACACAAACGGTCACATATTGTATGACTTTGTGTGTATGAAATGTCTGAATAGGCAGATCCACAGAGACAGAAAGGGGATTAGTAGCTTCCGGGAGCTGCTGGGAGTTTGGAGGAGAAGGAGAGAAGGGAGAATGACTGCTGATGGGTAGAGGCTTTCTTTTGGGGATGACAAAATGGTCTAAAATTAGAAAGCGGTGATGGTTGTATTACCTTGTGAATATACTAAAAACCACTTAATTGTACACTTTAGAAAGTGAATGTTATATATAAATTATATTTCAATTTAAAAAGAAAATCAGGAATGTGGTGCCAGCGAAAACATTTTTAAAGGATTAATTCAGAAAGAGTAAAGGCCAGCAAGAAGCTCAACTATATTTGACATGTCTTATGTGTTGGGGGCATTTCTGGAATTGTTCTCAGAAATAATGGCAGGTGTCTGTTTCCTCTTGTACCCTGATTCCTCTTACACAGCCCCTAAAATCAGAGATTCCTCACTTTGAAAATGCTCTTGCAAGCTGGTGGAGCAGGTTCTAGTATTTGTCCCTCCCATTTAGTGCCAACAGACCATGTGTGTGTTTTTCTCTTTCCCTGGCTTGCTGTTTCATGTCCTCGACTTAAATGTGAGGGGGTATGAGCTCCAGGCATGAGCTGACCACAGCAACACATTTCCAAAGACCCTAGAGCAGGAGTCCCCAACTCTTGAGCCACGGGAGTGGTCCATGGCCTGTTAGGAACTGGGCTGCACAGCAGGAGGTGAAGAGCAAGTGAGCAAAACTTTTTCTGTCAGATCAATGGCATCATTAGATTCTCACAGAAGCACAAACCCTCTGTGAATGGTGCATGTGAAGGATCTAGGTTGCACGCTTTTTACGAGAATCTAATGCCTGATGATCCTCCCAGGCCCACCCCAGTCTGTGGAAAAATTGTCTTTCACGAAACCAGTCCCTGATACCAAAAAGTTGGGGACCACTGCTCTAGAGGACCTGCTCCCTCACCAGGCACCTGGGGGAAAGGCAGTCTGAGCAGGTGTGGACAGGAGACCTGACCTGCACTGTGTGTGTGGATAATCAAGGTTGCTATGGAAACAAGGAGGTTTGATGCTAAGTGGTACAGAAAGCCTTTGGAGGACTTCAAGGAAAGGTGTGGCATGATCTGACTTGTTTAGAAAGATCCTTCTGGTCTGTGTAGAGAGTTGACTTGTGGAGTCTCTGGGGACCATAAGCCAGGAGGCTGCCTCACTGTACCCCAGGAGCGGCTTGGTCTTTTAGGCCCTGGGAGGCAAAGGTCCACATAAAGAAAAGTGTATTTGCTCAGCAAAAGGTAGGTTGCACGAGGGTAGACATTACTGGCTGTGTCACACTGTCCTGCCACCACCCTGTGGCAATTCTGGGCACTTAGAAGGTGCTCAAGAAATATCTGTTAAATGCATCCTCAGCTGGAGATGACCATGGCATGTTTAAGAACCCCAGACATCAATCCAAAGGTCTGGGTGCAAGTCCAAGCTCTGCTTGTGTATAACAAGCTGAGTGACCTTGGATAAAATACTTAACCATGCCAAGCCTCAGTCTCCTCATCTGCAAAAAGAGAATAATAAGAGCATCAAGTTTTGAGGATGAAAGGAAGGAGGTATGGGAACGTACTTGGCCCATGGTAAAAATGGAGTGTTTGCTTTGCTTCCTTCTGTAACTGGAACCAAAGCCCATTTGAAAATCATACTCTGGGCAACAATAATGTGTTACATGATCAACGGTAGAGTTGTCTTTTTCCTGGTCTTGGCCATCTGCAAACTCTGATGAACATCTTTGAGTCAAGGATGAAGGTCTCAATGGCAGAATGATTTCTCTAGCTAATGTTACCCATCCTCTTGCTATATGGTGTTGAGGGGGGCCTGAAGTGGGTGGGCTTTGTTAAGCAAGACTATCTTCCACCTGTTCCCTGCTGGGTCTTGGCCTCTAGTAACAATTGCCCTGAGCACCCAAGGCTCTGCCGTTGGCTTTGGTACCAAAGGAACCACTCGAACAACAAAAAGCATGACAATAAGGCTAATGAGTATTTTTGAGCTCTTACTGTGATTCGTGTCCTTTAAACACATCATTTTGTGTCATCTTTGTGTCTGCAGCCTGCTGCAGGGAATACCAGAGTCCTCCAATTTTGTAGACAGATTCACTGAGGCTCCATAAAATCTTGGTTTGGAGCAACACCTCTCTGGTTCTGAAGCCTGTATATCAGTATCGCCATCCTTGGGACCAATCTTCCCAGCATTCGCCATGTGCTGACTCCTATACCTGCTCTGTTTCACGGCAAGCTGATGGAATAGGTTCTAGTATCCGTCCCTTCCATTTAGCATCAACAGACCATGTGCATGTGAAAATTATGATGAGCCGACCTATACACTGGACCTACAAGGGTGCTAACTCAAATGAGCATCAGAATCACCTGGAGCACTTGTTAGCCTGCAGATTTCAAGGCCTCACCCACAGAGGTTCTGATTCTGTAGATCTGGGCAGGGGGCCAGAGATTTGCATTTCTAACACGTTCCCAGGTGATACTGCTGCTTCTGCTAGGAGTCTGGGGACCATTAAACTAAAGGGAAGGAAAAGAGAAAAATATCTTGAGACCGAATGGATTGCAGGCTGGTCCTCTGAGTTGTCAGGTGAAAGGACTTCAGAGAGGCTGAGAGCCCTTGAACAACCTTACCCTTCAGGTCAGGAGCCAGCTCACCAGGGCAGCCAGCTGGGGTGAGCTATTTGTCTTTCAACAGACAAAACAAAGCACAACAACAATGACACACACCAAAAAAATCCCCAAATCCGCTTCCTTGCCTGAACCCTGCTGTCTGCAAGTAGACGTGGTCAGTGCCTAGAGAAATCCATCCATTGTCCTCGCTTTGGCCAGAATGTTAATTTCAGAGTCGGTGCCAGTTAGAAAATTGCAGTGGGCACAATTAAACTGGTTCTGCCTCTATCTTCTGCCATCTTCATAAATTATTCACACTCGCCCGCGCTGAATATGCCTTCCCACTTCAGACCCTCTCCATAACTGTTCTGCTCTTTCATTTACAGCTGTGGAACAACTATTTTCATCTGGCAGTGGCTTTTATCACTCAGGATTCTCTGCAGCTGGAGCAGTTCTCGCACGCCAAGTACAACAAAATCCTGAATAAGTAGGTTGCATTTTTGGATTTCCTGAAAAGGAGAGGGGTTTCATGAGATGCTCTGAGATGGTGCCTGAAGCAAAGGTTTTTGTTCCTCCCAGGTACGGGGACATGAGGCGGCTAATTGGCTTCTCCATCCGCGATATGTGGTACAAGCTCGGTGAGTAGGCCCACACATCCAGACAGACACATCTGCACGCGCTAGCCTCCTGCTTGAAGACCATCTGGTAGAGGGCCACAGGGGTTTCAGCAGTGGGAGCTCAGGATAACAGTTTATCACTGTGTGTGCCCCTAGTCCTTAATAAGTGCCTAATTGTGCCTGGAATGAGAGGAGTTGCCCACCCCCATCTCCCACCCCATTCCCCACCTTATAAGCAGCTGTGACTCTACTTCTGCTTGATGCCCCCTGAGAGATTATGAAGTCAAATGGAATTTATAAGAGAGAGCAGGATTGCTGTGGGAACCCATGTGCTCACCCATCACATGCACGCTTGCTGCTGATTGGTGGGCCATTTTGCAGCTTGCATCCTGGGTCCTGCTTCTTGTGTGATGTAGTCCACAAAATACCCCCTAACCTCATGGGGGAGAATTGGTTCTCTGAAAGATGAGAGGACTTTTTGAACTGAACAGTGACCCCAGAGCTGTGTCTGCCTCAGTGAGCCACAGGAATCCTAATTACCTGAGTGATACCCGCCATGGAGGGAGGGGTGGAGCCATGGAGACGTTTACTGAGAGTCTGAGTCAGGGCTGTGCTAAGAAGATCTTATTTAATCTTCACATCACCTCCTGCAAGATGGGAATATTTCCTTCTTTTGTTGATCAAGAAACTCAGAGAGGGAAGTAACTTGCATGATATCAAACAGCTGGAAATCTCAGAGCATGGTTTTGATTCCACAAGGACGGGGACCATAAACCTTGCCCATGGTCTGACCCCTCCTCCATAGATGTGCTGAAAAGATAGATGGATGCATGGATTCATGGATGGATAGATGGATGGGTGGGTGGATGGATGGATGGATGGAGAGTAATAAGTTGTTGATTTTTATGCTCCCTCCTTGCCTCTCTGATGCAGAATTTCTCTGCCCTGGGTTTGGATGGCTTTTGACCCGCAATAGACTTACAGGGACTGTGCCCATCTTTTGGATTTAACTTTCATTCTCTCCCCAGACTTTGCTTCTTGCTTCCCCCAGACCTTTTAGTGCCTGTCAGTCCCCATCATATTTTTCAGATGGCAATTACTTGCCCTTTCCAGCAAGTTCTATCCACTGTGGGGGAAGCACAGCATGGTAGGTAGACTCTCATCAGTCTAGATTCTGTGGGTGCTGGTACCATCAGACTCCAGCTAAGAACATGTGCTGGACAGCAGGGAGGTTGCAGGTTGACACACAAAGTCCAAGGCAGAGCTGAGAACCCAGCCCGGAACAGACTGCTACATCTCTGCCTTGGGCTTTGTCCTGATATTTACATACTACGAGGCCTAAAACAAGGCACTTAGCATCAGTGGGAAAAGCACCTTCTCCTGGACTGCTCATGAGGGTCGTAAGAGCAAAAACAGGGGAGAGTGAAGCCATGCAAGCCGCCACACCCACATCTGAGCTTTAATTCTTATCCTTACCCTCACCCCATTAGGATGGAATCTGATTTCCCTGTTCTGCCTCCTAAATCCTCAGAACCAGGCCTGTGTCACTAAGGCCTGAAGGGCAGGACTCAGATAAATAATGTGAGAGAGCAAAGGGACTAGGCACATTAAACTCACAGAAACTCTCTAAAGCAGGTGCTGTCGACTATAAACATTTGGGGTCCAATGATTCTTTGTTGTAGGGGCTGTCCTGTTGCTTTGTAAAATGTTGAGCAGTCTCCCTGGCTGTGACACTCTAAGATGACATTAATACCTTCTTTAGTTGTGACAACCAAAAAAGTCTCTGGACATTGTCAAATGTCTCCTGGGGAGAGTGAGAACCATTTCTGCCCTGTTTTTCTTGTTTTTCTCAGTCTATTTTTTGCTCCTCCACTTTGGCTAATGCCTAGGATATAAGGATGTATGCTTCATCTGCCATTGCCTTGCAGTGAGGGAGAGAGAAGATGGTGCAAGGTGGTAGCCGCAGTAGCTGGCACCTGGCCTCAGGGTCAGGAATATGGGTAGGAGTAGGGCCTAGAGCAGAGGGAAACAGACATGCCCTGCGGAGACAAGAGACAATCGACAAGAGACAATCGTTGTTCCTCTCCAAATAGTTGCTATCCTACTGAAATGCAAGCCCAATGCTGTCCCACCTTCCGGTTTTTTCAAAGAGGAAGCTGGGTTTTTCAATGCATTTTCCAATTTACAAATACTAACGATCATTAATAGAACGGATATAAAACATCAGATGTGCCCAAGGAAACAGGAGGGTCGGGATTCAGTTCACTTCTTTGCAATCTTTTCTCTAGAACGACAGAGACTGGATCAAGCTGCGGCAGGCTTTCCTCCCAGCCCAACACCCCAGGCCTTGCCAGAATTGCAAAATAGCGATCTGTGCTTTGTCTGTCTCCAGTCCTTCCACACATCCTGCTCTTTTCTAAATGTCCTTCGTTGCCATTGTTTTGCACACAGACGATTTTATTTAGATATAGATTATGTTTTGGCAGGCATTCCTGAACTCCCAATTATGCTGATGAATGAAAAGATGTTACCAAATATTCCACCTGCTTAGAATCACAGAACATCAGAGCTAGAAGGGCCCTTTAGAGATCATATTGTACAGCATTTTTTCAAATATTTATTTTTAGCTGAAGACCAATAAAAAAAAATCTCATGCTTAATAAGTAAATTGGACAAAAGCAGAGCTATTCTAACTGAAGTGAGGTGGGTGGGCTGCTTGGAGCTCCCCAGGTAGACCCCTGACGGTTTTCTGGGGGGAAGTCTGAATAACTGCAGGGGATAGTTGGAAGCTGCTGGTCTGGTCCAACCCACTATTTTACTAATGGAGAAACTGAGGCCCAGAGAGCAGAAAGAGTTTGTATAAGGTCATGTAATAGATTAGAGGCAGAAACCAGACTAGCACCCTGGCCAGAGTGTTTGCTCTGAAGCATCACAGACTCCTTGCTGTTGGCAAAAACCCATAGGATGAATTAATGCAATTAAGAGATATGTATGAGGGGGGGCCTCCCCAAAAAGCAGAATTATCTTTTGGAAGGCGGGCCCGTATAGTACAGGCTTCTTCCACTGAGTTAATGTTCTAGGAACCCATCAGCATCAGTGTACCAGCTAGTATTGTTGTGAGAGGCTGAATTGTGGAAGAAATGTCCTGAGTTATAGCAGACAGGTGACTGGTTCTTCCACCATGACAATGCACCTGCCCACACCATGCTGAGTATTCAGCAGTTTTCAAAAACAGCATGACCCCCCATCTCCCACCCTCCCTATTCACCCTTTCTCACCCCGAGTGACTTTTTTTTGTTTCCTGGAATGAAAACAGTTCTCTCTTTTTTTTTTAAGCAGGATTTAGTGAGAGGACAGAAAAACTCCCATAGTGGGAGGGGACCCAAGGAGTTTGCCCAAAAACAGTTCTTCAAGGGAACTGTTTTGCTGATGTGGAAGAGGTGAAACAAAAAACAGCAGAAGCACTAAAAGTCATCAAATTTGATGAGTTCAAAAACAGTTTTGAGCAGTGGACAAAGCATCTTGATAGGTGTATTGCATCAAACAGAGAGTACTTTGAAGATAGCTGAAGTTTACACGTGTAAGAGTAAATACACAACTGGGCTTGGTGGCTTAGCCTGTAATCCCAGCACTTTGGAGGCCGAGACGAGTGAATTGCCTGAGCCTGCGGGTTTGAGACCAGACCAGGCAACTTGGCAAGACCTTGCCTCTACAATAAATAAAAAATTAGCTGGGCGTGGTAGTGCACACTTGTAGTTCGGCTACTTGGAAGGCTGAGGCGGAAGGATTGCCAGAGCCCAGCAGGTCGACGCTTTGGTGGCTGTGAGTGTGCCACTGTCCTCCAGCCTGGGCGACAGAGTGAGACTCCAACTCAAAAAAAAAAAAAAAGAGTAAATACACAATTAAAAAAAAAAATTCTTGTTTTTGTGGGGTCTCCCTTTATATGTCAGGGTTTAGGGTTGGTTGTAAGAAAGAGGCATAGACTGTCACTGCCTTGATCAAAGAAGGTTTTTCTTGGAAAGGCAAGGAGAAGCTGAAGAACCGGGCTATGAAGGGACAGAGTCCAGAGCCCTCGAGGGTCCGGGGAAGGTGGTGAGCCTCTGGCATTGTCTTCAGGATGCTCTACCCCTGCATTGTTCTGCTAAAGATCCAGTCTCCAGAGAACACTATACTATTGGCCTTCCTTGGATGAACTCTTGATGTTTCCCCCAAGGTTACATTCATCGAGAGATGTAGAGTTTCCCAAAAGAAAATCCTGGAAGAAGGAAGTATGGATAGAGATTGGACAAAAGCCACAGATGTCCACAGAAAACAAGATGGAAAGGATGCTTTGCAAAGACAGCGCCCCTCACTTCTTGGCCTGCTCCTGAGGAAGAGGAAAGTGTGTTAGCCTGAAGTAGTTTTCTGGCTACACCAGCCTTCCACTTATTGGTTACATGGCTGCTTTCTCCTTGCCTGTCTCTGTCACGGATAAAAGATCAGAAAGCGAAGGCAGAGGAAATGGGTGATTCCCCCATTCCCACTCTGCCCTGTACTCTATGAAATGATGGCATTAGCAAGCTTCCTCCTAGTATGCTAATGAGATTAGCTTGATAATCCAAACCAGAACTAGACTCTATACATTAGGGGCCAGTGTCGTGAGACCACTACATTGACTAATGATAGGTCTTAATGTGCAATTAATGGAATATCCAAGGCGGAGAAAGTCTTAGAATCTATCTGTAGCAGACTCTGGTGACTGCCCATGTAATAGTTATGTTCCTCTTCTTCCTTGCTAACTGAATCCTGATTTTTTTTTTTTTTAGGATTGCAATTTGCTCAGTTAACAATGTCTTATAGCAGGTGATGGCCATATGACCTAGGTCCGTCCATGAAAATCAGCAGAAACTGACTATTGGGATCAGGAAAATATTCTTTTTCCTAATAAAAAAAGAGGCAGGAAAGGACCAGATTAAATTAATACAACACTGTTTTTGCCCATAGCCCCATTCCCTCTTGCTTTCTGGAAAAGGACAAGATGCCTGGAGGGGCAGTAGCCATTTTGAAACCCTAAGGACAGAAGTCACATTCTGACACAGAGGGGCAGCTCTGGACTGAACATCTTATTAAGGATGAAAATTAAAGCTTCAAGTTAACCATGACAGTCTGATTTCTGTGACATCTCTAACTGATACATGATCTGTGATAGGTAAAATTGCCAAGTGAGGCCCAGAGCAGCACAAGGACATTCTCAAGGTCAACAACAAATCAGTGTCTTGAGATGTTGCTAAAAGAAGCTGTGTCTTGATCCCAAATTAAAAGTTCTTACAAATATTTTTTTTTCAGAGTATGCAATTTTTTCAGAGTGTGAAATAGCCAACTAACTATATTTTTCAAAGACTACCGATAATGAGTAAATCATAATGCATGTTAGTTTTTTATATTTTGTTTTAATGCCAGAAGCAATCAGGGCATCATCATCATGATCATCAGTGTCATCACCTTCTTCTTCTCATCAAGAACAACTTGAGCAACCCTGTGATTATAAGATAGCTAATTGCAAAGCTATAATCTCAGGCTTGAAGATTATTTAACATCCTTCAGGGGAAAGTCTAGACAAATGTGTGTCTGTGTGTGTGTGTGCGTGTGTGTGTGGTTTTGGGAGAAGAGGTATGGGCAGGGAGGTCTTCATGGGGAGAAGGATAACGTGTTGTTGAGGACCCGGCCACTACAGGGTTAATGCCATTTGTGTTTTGGGATCCTGGGGCTATGCCAAACGGAATATACTTTTCTCAATAGTGTAGCATCATAACATTTGATTTCTTCTTGGTGTGAAGCAATGCGAATCTTGCTAAAATAGCTTTGCAGGTCACCCTCTCACAATCACTTGGGTTAACACTGGGCTGCTTGCTAACAGTCATCACGAGAAAGGAAGACATGTCAGCGGCTGGCATCTTGGCCTCACCTGTGGCGAAGTTGCTCCTGACAGAGTTGTGATAGCCACTGGGCCCTTACTGTTTACACATAGACAGGGTGCCCAGCTCAGTGCCAAGCTTCAGGACATGGTGGGAACAATGGGGAAGCATAAGGCAGGGTCCATGCCCTACTGTTAGGCTGGGAAAGGCAGCAGTATGGGTGTTTAAAGTGAAACGTGGGTGGAGACTCAGGAGAGTTTGGGCAAAATGAGGCCTGTAAGGACAATTCTGCTTGGGGAAAGGACTTCCGAAGTGGGCACCAAAGTTGGAATATGTCAAGACTGAAGGAAGGACAAGGAATGGGCAGGAACACCAGAAGAGCAAACCGCCAAAGCTAGCATGGCTTCTTACAGTTGGGGAGAAGCTGCTGGGTATTAATAGGAAATGGGCTGGGAAAGGCCATCTGTGCATTCATTCATCTGTTCATTCATTTAACCAGTGATATCAAGCTTTGTGGTCGGTTCCCCCACTATGTCCCGCTTCCCAGAACCTGTGGAATATGTTACCTAATGTGGCAAAGAAGACTTTTCGAGTGTGATTAAGTTAAGGCTCTTGAAGATGGTAAGAGGATCTTGGACTTTCTAGGTGGGCGCAATGCAGTTATGGAGTTTTCGTAAGTGAAAAACAAAAGGAGGAGAATTGGAGTCAGAGAGAGCTTTGAAGGAGCGGTGTTGCTGGCTTTGAAGATGGAGGATGGGGCCATGAGCCAAGACACACAGGGCGCCTCTAGAAGCTGGAAAAGGCAAGGAAATAGATTCTTCCTCAGACCCTCCAGAAGGAACCCAGTCCTGCACACATCTTGACTTTAGCTCAGTGAAACCCTTTTTAATCTTCCTACCTCCAGAATTTTAAGTGAACAGACTCATGTTGTTTTAAGTCACTAAGTGTATTGTGAATTATAGCAACAACCATAGGAAACTAACACATGCACCCTCTAAATGCCAGGTATTATTGACAGTACCAGGGGTTAAATCCAAAAATATGTTAAAGTATAACCCCTGACCTCATGGGCTGGTGACCATTGACTAGATAGTTACATACCAGTTGCAGAGTTATTTAATTGTTGTTGTAAGTGGCAAATAGCCCTAGAGAAGAAACTTGGGGTACCCCAAGAATCTATGATGGACTCCTGCCTAGTGCGTGAGCCAATGATGGCCTCCATGAGAAAGAGCCAAAAGCCCAGAGCTCCAAGCAGAGCTGTCCTATAGAAATAGAATGTGAGTCACCTATCTAATTTTAAATGCTCTAGTGTTTATGTTAAAATTTAAAAGTAACAGTAGAATTAATTTTAACAATATATTTTATTTAATCCTATATTCCAAAGCATTATACCAACATGTAATCAACACAAAATGTTACTGAGATTTTTTTTTAGTGTTTTTTTTGGAACTCATTCTTTGACATCTGGTAGATTTTTTTTTTACACTTTGAGCACATTTCAATTTGGACTAGTCACATTTCAAGTGCTCAAAAGACACATGTGGCTAGTAGCTTCCATATAAAATAGCATAGCTTTAGAGAACGAGGAAGGATTAACTAGCAGGGGTGTGGGTGAGGTAGGATTCTCAGTGGGAACAGGGTCCAGGAGAGGGAGGGAAGGCTCGAGGCAGAGGAGGGCACATGTGAAGGCCCAAGGAGAAGGCATAGGGTGCACCAGGGGAGCGGGAGGCAGGTGGATGGAGGATGGGCAAGCGGGAGGCTTGAGATGGAATATAGACGGGGCACAGGACCACACAGACCTACAAGCTTGATCCCAAGAGCAATAGAAGCCATGTATCAAAAAGCTGTGAATCAACATGATGACACTGGGGGCTTTTCAGACATCTTTGAGGACGGATGATTAAATATTTCAATGGGATAGAGAGGAGGTTGGAGGGTTATGAACATCAACCGTGATAGAGAAGATAAATCCACCCTGACTCTTCTCCCAGTTCAGCTGTTTACTCCAAAAGGTGAACAAATAAAACGACCAGCCTGAAAATTTCCATGAAAAGCTCCAGGGAGCTTCATGAGGCTGGACCTTATCCTTTTGTATTGCTTGATCCAAAACCGGTATAAGGCTGAACCTAAAGTACTCGTCGTCATCATCATCATCATCATCATCATCATCACTTACTGAGCTTTTTTAATGTGCCAGACACTGCAAATCCCTCTGTTTACATGAACTCTTCCAAGCTTCTCAACAATTCTACCAGGTAGATATTATGATTGTCTTCATTTTACAAATGAGATCGTGGAGGCTTAGGGAAGGTAAGTGACAAGCACAATGCCACCCAGTCATGGAGTGGCAGTGGCAGGGCCTGTCCCAGGTTGTCAGACTCAGAGACTCTGCAGGGCCTGGAGGGAATCTGGTGCCAGGCGCATCCTGAATATTGAGGGGAGAATTGATTGCCTGTCTCAGCATATTGCCACCAGGGAGCTTTCAAAGCCCGAGACAGAGGAGCAGGGAGATCTGTGTTCTTCCCCTCTTGAACTGAATGAGTGATTTATTATTATTATTACTATTATTATTACTCTTATTATTATTATTATTATTAGCACAGCTTTATTTCAGAGTCCCCAGGAGCCTCGCTGGACCCTGAAATCCAAGGAATTCTAACTTGTCCTCATCCTTGCTCATGTGAGGGTCTGTGCCAACCTTTAGAGAACCATGTACTATCAGTCCCATGTCAGCCTCAAAAGACCAGTGCTAGTCCAACTCCATTGTCAGTCAGATTCACAAAGGCTAGCCTCC
>CAUYQG010066493.1:0-30719 GCA_963574415.1 Tarsius wallacei | reverse complement strand
TTCCAGCTACTTGGAAGGCTGAGGCGGAAGGATCGCCGGAGCCCAGCAGGTCGAGGCTGCGGTGGCCAGGAGCGGCCACTGCACTCCAGTCTGGGCGACAGAGTGAGACTCCAACTCAAAAAAATAAATAAATAAATAAATAATAAAAATAAAAAAATAAGTAAAATATGGTTTACTTCTTGATTACAAATCTGCAGTGCTTCAAGTCACCCTTCTGTATAGCAACAATTATTGCACATATGGGTATAGAGGGCCTAGGGGATTGGTCAGCATGTATCCTGAACCTGGATTGTCCCATCTCAAAGTTCAGAGGGGGTGTGTGGGGAAGGAGATAGCTTCTAGAAGTTGGCTTTGAAACGGAGGCCCGGGCAAGGAACTCAGAAGCAAGTAGACCTGTCCTGGAGGGACAAAGCACATGCTGGGGGTCATGGCAAGAGAGGTTTTCAGACCAGGTAGCCTAGCTGTGAGAGGAGACAAAAGGATTTCTAAGTGATATAAGGGTATCATGAAATTCAGGCAAGGGGATGGGGGTGATTAGAACTTCAGACAGGAAGGCTGGTATCACCAAGAGATTTGTCCATGGGTAGCAGGGTCTGGGACCCTGGGCAGAACTGAAGACCAAAAGATGGTAACTGGTCACTGTCAGACACAAACCCAGTTAAAATAGCAAAGGAGCTAAAAAGAGACTGGTTATCAGACCTGGATCATTGTGATAGAATCATACATACTCTGATGCAGAGTCAGCAAGACACACTGGGAAGCCCAGGCCCATAAATAGTTGCTGATTTGGGTCAGGATGAAGGCTGGAACTGCAGGTAGGATTTGGTTTGGCCTCACATGGGAGAACTGGAGGAGAGGAAACAGACGGGGTCCTTGCCTTTAGCTGTGCAACTTATTCATTTGCATGACGGCTTCCATCTTGAGTGGTGGGAGGACAGATAGGGGCTGGAATCCAGCCTGCATTCTGCTCACCAAGCCTTGTGCTGTGATGCTGGGGTGCAACGACCCCAAGGAAGCTGCACCTTTCCTGGTTCACAAAAAGGCCCCACATGGGCCAATGTTGGCTTTGGAAATGTGATATTTGGAAATTTGGTATTCAGAGGCTAGAAATCAATGAATAATATCCCAACTGTGGGGAGTGTATCTCATGCCTCAAGTATATTAAGTTGGAAAGAAATCTTAAGCTTCAAAAGTACCCAAGGCTGGAGTCTCAGCAACAATGGTATGGAGTCTCAGCAACAATGGTATGGTTACAGAAGTGCTAGAATGTGTATGGCTTCAAATGCCTTTGAGATTCAGAGGACAAGCCAGAAAAACATTGCTCTGAAGAGTGTAAGCATGCTCAAACTACTGAATTTACATTATTTGAATACATATATATACATATATATATAAAGCCTTTGGACACATTTTTGTAATTTTGGCTTCACCAACTATTCCTCCCTGCATTGCAAGAGAAATGTCTACATTTTAGTAACATTTTATTGAGATTTGACCCCTTTGATTTACTCTTGCTTGTAAAAGTAATAACCTCATAGAATGTGATTATACAGTCTGATACAATACTTCACGATATTGTAAATTATATGTCACTTAGATGGTCATGTTTTATTTAGGTCAACTGTACAGAGTCCAATGCCCTTTTTAAAACATTCAAAGCAGTTGATGGATTCATTGCTAAGTGCACTATAAATAAATGCAACCTCAAATTCCAGACAATGAAAATGTGCTAGGAGAGACATCAAAGCTACCGTTAACAATGCCTCTTTCAAGGGGATAGAAAGGGCCTGGACTAGTTGGTTGTCTGGGAGCCAGGGTCTAGTTTCCAGGCCTGCCAGTAATGAGGCCAAGGTTGTCTCCATGTTTCTTAATATGGACTTCATTTTCTTCCTTGGTAAAATGAGGGAAGGATTACAAGGATCAGTACTTTGCCCAAGTATGTTTCATGGCACACAGTTCCAGAAGCCATTGGGTATTACTTGAGGGAAGAAAAACCAGATTTTGTGACCAAATAAGTCTGGTAAACAAAGGCAGAATTCTTTGTTTCTAGGCCTCTCTGAGTCTTCAAGAGGAAGGAACTGGAAGCAGTGATTCTATCACTTATTTGACCATAGAATCCTTTGTTTGGGGACATCTCATGGGCTCATGTGCCTTAGAAAATAGTTTGAGAAAATACTGAATTAGTTGGTCACTAGCATTCTTTCTAGTCCTCAAACTCTCTGATTCTAGTTAAGTTTGGATAAATGAGGTGATTTCCTTTAAGGACAAAGAGCAATGTTTCCCCTTTCTCTTGCAGCTCTTGGTCAGATCTAAAATGTAGTGATGTCTCCACTCTACAGCCTGTCTAAACCAGAAAGGTGGTCAAAATAACAAAGACCAGATTTCATGAAGGGGTCGACACTTTCCTTCTTCTTAAACCAAAAATAATATCTCACTTTCCCATGTCAAATTCAGAGCTATTCTTCACATTCTTAGAGGAAAGAGAGTTATTTGCTGGCAGGGAGAAAAGCCAAAATGGTCATGAATAATCTACTTCATTCCAATCAATTAGGAAGAAAAATGCAGCCCCCAAAGCACATTCTGCATTGGTAGAGTTGAGAAACCAAAATAGACTGATGTACAGAAGAATTAGATTTACTATTTCAAGCCTGCTATATATTTATCCTTATTTGGTTGTCTTTCGCAGAGTTGCATGACTATGGAAATGGGAGTGACCTTGGGTCACACAGCTGATCATCTTGTATCCAAGAAGGATTTCTCTCAAGTTCTTCTCATTACAGATTCAGCAGCAGGTCTATTGTGACTCCTGATTTGAGAGCATGCTCTGCCTTAAACATGATTTCTCTGACAGTAACCAAGTACCCAGGGTGCTGTGTTATTGGAGCAGTATGTCCTGGAGAAATTCATTGACATGTTGGATGCCAATCACATCCTCAGCTTGGGAGAAGAATGGCCAGGCACAGTTCCACTTGTAGCAGTTACTGTGTTTCATGACACATGATCCACTTACTCTGGCCAGAGCAAGTTGGACCAGAGTCACCAGAGTGACAATTTAGAACTACCAAGATGTTCATCAATAAGCCAGCAGCTTCATCCAATCGGAACTGCATTTATCACCTGCTCCACTTAACCTGCAACACATGATGTCCTGAGTACGTCCCCTCTCCTGAATCTCTGCTCTTCCCTCTCCTATACTCCCACAGCTGTCCTTCAAAGTCTACCACTTAGGCCTGCTCTCTTGGGCTGCCACTTGGCCACTAGAGCAATCTTTCATGGAAATGTCACCAGTCCTTATGGCATCTTTGCTAGAATTGGAAACCTTCTCCCCAAGCAAAATTATTTTACATTAGTAGAACATTGCCCACCTGTACATGTGGTGGGCCCGTGGCAGTACACACTGCTCCAAGAACCACATGCACCACATGCTGTCCTACTCACACACGTGAGAAGCAGAGGCCCACAGGCGCCATGAGCTAAGTGGCTGGCTATGCTTCTTAATTTTACTTAGGACTAGTTCTGATGCCGCAGCCTTGCCCCAGTCCATTGTGTATTCGACTCCAGGAGTTGCATCTTATTCTAGGTCCTTTTTTCCTGCATTCCCTGCTCCACTGTGGCAGCTGCACCCATAACTGACCACATTGCAGAGGGACACAGAACACAGGGCAATACTGTACACTTCTTCCAGTAGACCTTTGACAAAGTCCCTCCTTTTATAACATTATCAATAAAATTAGTTGCATTTGACACCTGTCAAGCACCAGTTTCAAGTAGTGCTTCAAGAATGATCTATGTGTCACCTGGAAGGGGTCCTGAGGCTAAGCCACAGAATGCTCCTCAGCCCTAGCTATGTCAACATATTTACAGGCAACTTGAACCTACGACTAGAAGCCATGCCTATCAAAATTTGTCAAAGACACAGAACAGGAAGGTTTAGTTACTGAATGAATAAAATGAATGAGAGAAATGTCTCACAATTACTTAGGTAGACAAGAACAAAAAGAATGAACTTAAACTGGGAAAAATCAAATTTTCAAACAATATTCAAATGCAGGATGAGAGTGATTTGGCCTACTTCCTTTGTCACATCCTGTGACAAAGATGGGGCAATTTGGCTGGTGACAATGCTGAAACAGCAGAGGCAAGTATGCGCCTGTCCACGAGTGGTCTTTCCTGCTCAGACCTGCCTCTTCCAGTATCACCTTGGAAGAAGCATCCTCAGAGAGCATGACCAACCGGCATAGAAGAGAGTGAAAGGAAGTGGGGAAATCTCAGCCATGCCATCTGAAAAGAAATTGCTGAGGGAAGGAGACACATTTCATTTGGAAGAGAAAAGAATCCAGCCTTGTGCTAGAGAAGGGGGTAGAATCCCCAGGAGGCGCAGGGAGCGGTTAGATGGAATAGATTTTGCCTCTGTCGGTCAGAACTGTCTAAAAATGTGAAATGTCCCCCAAATGGATTGAGGAACTTCGAATTATCATGTTTCCCATCACAAGGACTTTCTGAGCAAAAGTTGGGTTAACACGTGCAAGGCGACATAGGAGAAATTTCTCCAGAGTGACAATTTAGAACTTCCAAGATGGCTCATGTCACACAACATGGGCCAGCTCAGCGCTGCTGTCTGTGAAGCTTGGTTTTGTCAGCAATGCAAGAGCAGATTTATCTTTCAGGGAGAAATTATACCGAGCAGGCCCATGAGTCTGAATGCCAGCTTAATACAGTGCAATGAAGGTAAGTAAGATGATCTTCATCAGAAGCCTGATAGCAGTCAGAAAGTTACATGGGACATCCCTCTTGGAGGTTCTGGCAGATTAAGTAGACAAATAATAAGTAAAGAAAACTTTTAGAAGATTGAGGGTCCAGTAAAGTGGCCAGCTGTAAGATAAATATACATTTGTAAGCTTTCCTATATATTAGCTATAACCCATTAAAATATAATTAATAAATATCCCACTATATGATGAGCACAAAACTTTACTAACACGTGCAAGAATTGTGTCTTTTTTTGAGCTGAAGTCTCACTCTGTTACCCAGGCTGGTGTGCAGGGGCACGCTCACGGCTACTGAAACTTCAACCTGCTGGGCTCAGGCAATCCTTCTGCCTCAGCCTTTCAGTGGTTGGAACTACAGGCATGCACCACCACACCTGACCAGTTATTTTTATTTTTATTTTTATTTGTTGTAGAGATGAGGTCTTGCCAGGTTGCCCAGGCTGGCCTGGAACTTCTGGGCTCAGGTAATCCTCTCACCTCCGCCTCCCAAAGTACTGGGATTACAGACGTGAGCCACCAAACCTGGCTAGAAGTCTTAACTGTATAAGGTATTGTCAATTCTTTTCATTTACTTTATCAATTTAATGCAATTCCTGTAGAAATCTGAGTAAGATCATGTTAAACCTTGACAGAATTTCAAAATACATCTGAATAATAAAAATTCAAGAAAGGTGAAGAAATTTTTGAGAAAGCAGTGTCACAAGGGAGACTTGCTCTACAATGTTAATATGCATGATCAGTTACATTACTGTAATTGATTAATCAATTAATTAGCTCTGACACAGGAATAGAAAGGCAGAGCCACAGAACAGAATGGCAGCCACCAAAAATGCACTTATGTGTGCCTACTAGCTTAGTGAACAATTCGAGTATTTCAAATCTGTGGAGAAAGTTCAGAAATGACTTTGGGACACTGGCCAATCATGTGGGGGGAAAACGGTTGATTATTTCATGTTATAATAAAACCATAAACGTAATGGAAGAAAATGTAGATGAGTGTCTACTGAAATATGTCCTTGAGTTGGGAAAGAACTTCCTAAGTATGAAACCAGACAAATAAATATAGATCAATATGATTACATAAAATGTTAAAAATGTTCTATGGCAGAGTAAGTTTGTTCACTCAATCCTATGTCTCCTTCACCCTTCCCTGCCCCTCCCTAAGTGTTGGGAGTAGCCATGAGGCCAGTTCTGGCCAATGAGACATAAGTAGGAGTGTTAGTCTTGTTTCTTCTTCCTTCCTTCTTCCTACTGTGTGAAACATAGACCTGATGGCTAGTGCTGTAGCAACCATTTAGTGACTATAAGATAACAATCAGGAGAAGACTAAGAGAGGGTAGGGATGTAAGCCTTACATTGTCAACTGTTTTAATCAGTTCCAGCAGCTGTCTATAAGATGTTTGCTACATGAGATAGCAAGTCCACTTTAAGACAGTGGAGTTGGGTTTTCTATTACTTGAAGTTAAAATCGTTCCTAGCTGATTCTGAGCTTAAGGCAAAACACCATATTGCAGCAAAAGGCAAATAAAAAAAAATTTGCAATGCATATCACAAAAGTTAATATTCCTATTAATATAAGGATCTCTATAAATAAATAAAGGGATCGATAATTTTAAAGAAAGGGCAAACAAAATGAGTAAGAAGATAAAAAATAAGAAATTCAAACGTCTAAAAAATTCATTTTAAAAAATTCAGCTTCAAGGCAAATTAAAACAAAAGCCTAATGATCTATCACCTATAAAACTGGCAAACATTGAAACAATTGCAATATTATTTTCTGAAAAGCAATCTGGCAAAATGTATGAAAAGTTCTGGAATGTCAATGGCCTTTGGGAATCTGTGCAGAGAAATAGTTAATGAGTTGCAAAGATTTGCTACAGGGTTGTCTCCAACAGTGCTGTTGGTAATTACAAAATTATGGAAATGGCAGAAATATGCAATAATAGAGCTTTGGTTAAATGAATTATAGAATTACCCCACATACAAAAATATTATTAACTTGCTGTAGTAGAGGTATATTTGTTGACACACACAGATGTTCATTATTTATTAAGCGAACAACAAGTCAAAAAACACCTCAGTAAGAACACAACATTTCTGTTTTTGTTATTATGCATGTTTATGTGTATGAAAGTGGCATGGGAAAAATATCTCAAGGCATTAATGTTATCCCTGGGTTTGGTCCATATTTTCTGATTATTTCTGTTATAAACATGTATTGCTTTTGACATAAGAAAATTATTGCTATAAAAATATTTGTTGGTAAACACACAGTTGAAACATGGGGAATTAGGAGAATTGATTAATTAATGGCATAAGGAGATAGACTGAGATGTTTATCTTACCATGAGATCTACACATTCCAAATGGTTCAAGCTGATTCCCCTGCAAGAAAATTCATGACACTGTTGGTGTCCGCATCAGGGGTCAACATCTGTGGCCTTTTCTGAAGGACACATTTTGCTCCAGAGAGTTTGATATACTCAGTCCAGCTAGAGTCAATTCCTACAGCTCTAAGGGTACTTCTGCTTTCAAGGTGACTTTGTATTTCTCTGTTATTATCCAATGCAAGTGACTTAATATGTAACTCTCAGGGAGTAATTTTATTTCCCTTTTTCCAAGGGGTTTTATTGTGTTGTTTTTTTTTTTTTGCAGGGGAGGGAAGGATGCGAATATGTCTCATAATAGTCCCTAAATGTTGGCTAAGGGGCAAGTGTTGGATCCTCATAGACAGATACTTAGCACTTTGCCTTAAGAGTAGTGAGAATTTGCAGAAGCTTGTCAGTTTAATGAGGTGTCTTCTTTCTTTCAACTTTCTTTCTTGAGAAATGCAGCTCAGAGCAAAAACTGGCTTCAAGTAAGGCTGCATGGGTTTGAGAGACAAAGGGAACGGAAAAGAAGATGAATTAAAAGGGATTGAAAGGGGTGTTGCCATTTTAGATTTTCTCTCTTTAAACATTTTAAGTCTGGTTCATAATAGTGTGGTGGTTGTATTTTTAATTCTTTGAAGAACTTCCATACTCTTTTCCATAATGGCTGTACCAGTTTGTATTTCCATTAACAGTGTTCCCTTTTCTCTACATCTTTACCAACATTTGTTATCTCTTGTCTTTTGATATTAGCCATTGTAATGAATGTGAGGTGGTTTCTCATTGTGGTTTTGATTTGCATTTATGTGATGCTTTGTGATGTTGAGCACCTCTTCATCTATCTGTTAGTCATTTATATGTCTTCTTTGGGTAAATGACTATTCATGTCCTTTGCCCATCTTAATCCCACTATTTATATATATCCAAAAGAAATTAAATTAATATGTCAAAGATATATCTGTACTTCCATGTTCATTGAAGCATTATTCGCAATAACCAAGACATGGAAACAGCATTGTCCATTGACAGATGAATGGATAAGAAAATGTGGTACACACACACACACACACATACACACACACACACAGGCACGTTATTTAGCTTTAAAAAGAAGGAAATCCTGCCATTCGCAAGACCATGGATGAACGTGGAAGACATTCTAAGTGCAATAAACAAGACACAAAAAGACAAGTACTACAAGATCTCACATATATGTGGAATCAAAAAAGTTGACTGCATAGAAGCAGAGTAGAACGGTGGCTACCAGGGGGTAGGGATGAGGGAAATGGAGAGAAATAGGTCATAGGGTACAAACTTTGGTTTTACAATGAATAATTTCTAGAGATCTAGTGTATAGCTTGGTGGCTATAGTTAAAAGTGCTATATCTTATATGTGAAATTTGCTAAGAGTAGATCTTAATTGTTCTCACTACAGAAAATGGTAATTATGTTATGTTGACATAATTAACATATTGATATGTTAATTAGCTTGATTACTATAATCATTTTGCCATGTACATGTGTATGAAAACATCACATTGTATGCCTTAAATATATACAATCTTATTAGTCAGCTTTACCTCAATAAAGCTAAAAAAAAATTTAAAAGACAGATGAAACCAAAGAAAAAAATTAAGACTGGGGACTTTGGCATGTTCAGAGCTCCTCTATCCCTTGGCTTCAAAGTCTTCCTAGGTTACCCCAGCGGTTGAAGGTCTCCGTAGCTTTGAATGCCTAGTCCAGGGAAGGTGGGCAGAGGAAAGGGGAAACAGAGGCAAAGAACAGCAGACCCTTGGAACTGACAAGTGCTCCCTGTCCCCATTCAATCTGTGGTCTGAGTCCAACCACACTATTAATTTAACTCTTAGTCTCCCTTGGCAGGGCCAGCTGGGCACACAACCAAATTTGCTGTTTCAGAGTAGAATAGAAGTGGAAGTGGGAGTGGTTACATGGAACAAAAGCTCTACTTTTTTCCTTAAAATCTGAGGAGTAGGGACACATGATAAATCTGCCATTTCTATGTGTTTTGATGTGTTGGGTGCTTCACAGACTTGTCTCATGAAATCATTATTTATTACAACTATCCTTGGGAGATGGAGATTATTAGACCTGTTTTTAGGTGATGTAACTGAGCCTTAGAGAGGTAAAGGGATTTTCCTGAAATTTGCACTACTACAAGGAGCAGAGGCTGATTTGAGACTAGATCTTTCCCTGTCACCACACTGCTCCTCTCTAGTAAACCCTTGCCTCTCCTACAAAGTGTGGAGGTCTCCATCGTGTGATGAGGGAAGCTTCTAGAGGATATAGATGTACCCCACCTAAAATGTCCATGTCCCAACTCAAAGAACCTGTAAACATGCCACCTTACATGGTATTAGGAGTTGAATCGTGTCCTCCCAAAAGATATGTTGATGTTCTAACCCCAGTTACCTCAGAATGTGACCTTATTTGGGAAGGAGGTTGTTGCAGATATAGCTAGGTTCAGATAAGATTACACTAAAATTAAGAGGGCCTGAACACAATGTTACTGATGTCCTTATAAGAAGAGGGAAATTTGGACACAGTGCCATATAGAGAGACGACCATGTGACGATATAGGCAGAGACTGAAGTGCTGCAGCTTCAAGCCAGGCAAGACATGTGACTATAAGAAGCTGGAAGAGGCAAGGAAAGATACTCCCCTAAAACCTTTGGAATGAGCACAACACTACCAATACCCTGGTTTTGGACTCCTAGCCTCCAGAACTGTGAGAGAATGAATTTCTGCTGTTTTAACCCATGTAATTTGTGGTACTTTGTTAAGGCAGCCTCAGGAAACTGATGTACATGTTAAAAGGGACTCTGCTGATGTCATTTGAGGATATAAACCTTTAGATAGGGAGATTATCCTGGTTTATCAGGGTGGGCTCAGTGAAATCACAAGGGCCCTCATAAAAGGAGGGCAAGAGGGTCAGAATCAAGAGATATTTGACGATGTTATGTTGCTGGCTTTGAAGATAAAGGAAGGGACCAAGAGCCATAGAATATGGGTGGCCTCTAGAAGCTGACAAAAGCAAGAAAACAGCTTCTCCTCTGTAGTCTCCAGAAGAAACACAGCCTTGCCAGCTCCTTGATTTGACTCACTGAGACCCATTTGGAGTTCTGATTTCCAGAACTATAAGATAATACATCTGTACTGCTGTCATCCACTGAGTTTGTGGTGATTTGTTACAGCAGCCAGAAGTGATGAATACACTGAAAGCCCGTCAGCCTTGCCTGTGGCCAACATTCAGCATCCAGCTGCTCTCTTCGAGGTTAGAATGAGGACTTGCACTATTTGACTCACACATCTCTGGGTATATTCCATTAAAAATAATAAAATATTCTTCTAAATCAGATGTTTCTTCAGATGCTGATAATAATATAAAAATATGAAAAAGGAAAGAATGGAACAAGGTGAATGAAAATAAATGTATGATTGCTAGTAAAACCTAATATTTGTAGAGAGATTTTCATTTTGCAAAATACTTTCTTTTGTAGGATTTCGTTTCATTTTCGTAAGGGCACAAGTAGAAAGACAGGACAGGGATCCCATCTCATAGAAGAGAAAATTGAATTTCAGACAGGTTAAATTACTTGCTCAGGGATACAAAGGTAGTAAGTGGCAGAGCTGGGACTTGAAGAAAGAGCTTCTGAATCTAAGTAGAAGCTGGTCTTACTAATTCATGCCTCCCCCAGGCAATGTAGGGAGGGATGTTTGTTATAGAAATGATTGCCTATAGATACAAATTTCCTGGCCCACAAAGTTCAGTAGTACAAGTTCATTCACTGTTTCTATAAGTGAACTTAGCTTCTTTCTTAAGTCCTGAATCTGCTGGATGGTACAAAGTATAATCTTGCTCACTTTCTGGTCACTTAAGTCATCACAGGTTTTGGCTCACATCAGGACCCTCCTCCCCATTTTTCCCCTGTGCTGTCGCTTTGATTATACAGGGTTTATAACACTTTTTGGTGTGGGGAAGAGAAGACAACGGCAGCCTCTGCTACAATGTACAAAGTCGCCCATGGTTTTTGTCCACTGTCACCTCTGTGGAGTATCCTCTGAGACAGTTGTGCTCTCATCTGGCTTCATGTCATGTGGTCCATACCACTTTATCCAGCATTGGGTCTACCTCACAACCACATGAGTCTTCTGGGCCTACTGGCTCATAATTTCTCTTGGGAATAAGAGGAAATATTCCTGCTCTCTCGCTCTCTCTCCTTCACTGTTTGGGGTTGTCTTGAGATCCGGTTTTGCCTCTGACATCTCCAGAAGTTACCTGTACTATTTCCATGCTGTGGTGGTGCAAGGAACTCCTGCCAATCTGCCACCTTAAAGTCATTGTTTCTGCCATGGGCTTCAAAAGGTGATATTTAAATGGAGGACATTCACATATTTCTCTTTACATCTTTTCAGCAAGGGAAGGTAGTGTATGAGGAATGCTCTAGCTGTTTGGCCTTAAAGTTCAAGATGTGTTGGTGTTGAAAAACATTAATGGATATTTCAAAATATTCTCCCATGAGGTCATCTTTACTCAATTATCTACTATGTGGAAATGCATCAGAGTTTGGGAAGTTTTGCCATGACTACATATGGGAAAATATTGGCTTCAGAATAATTAATTAGATCATGTTGTATACTTATTATTATTAGGTCAGTTAATTTAGCAGAAAGTCAGTGGTTCCTAATGAAAGGATTGGGGCAGATGTCAGAATCTCCTTGAGAGGATTTTCAAAGTAGACATTGCCAGTTGCTTTGTCTCCCTCCCTAAGATTCCTTCTTTTTATTTATTTATTTTTATTTTAAAGATGTGGGGTACAATTCAGGGTTAGGTATACAAATGTTTATTATGCAGGTACCCTTGTTGATGAGGTGTGCTCCCCGGCAGTTTCCCACTACTACCAATTCCACAGCCCCCTCCCCTGACAATTTCCCACTACTGCCAATCATTTTCTTATAATATTACAATAATTGTTCAAGGTCCGCTTATGAGTGAGAACATGTGATACTCAGTTCTTTGTTTCTGTGATAGATCACTCAGTATTAGGGACTCTAAGTCCATCCAAGTTGTGAAATTCATAATTTTGTCCTTCTTTATGACTGCATAATATCCCATCGTGTATATGTACCACATTTTTTTATCCCATCCTTTTTTGATGGGCAGCACAGTTGGTTCCATGTTTTTGTTATTGTGAACAATGCTGCAATAAACATGCATGTGCAGGTATCTTATTCATAGAGCAATTTGAGTTCCTCCGGGTATATTCCCAGTAGGATCATATAGAAGGTCAATTTTTAGATCTTCTAGGAATCGCCTGTTTTCCACAGAAGTTGTACTAGTTTACACTCCCACCAACAGTGTAGAAGTGTTCCCTTTTCCCCGCATACTCTCCAGCATGTGTTGTTTTTTGAGTTATTGATCATGGCCATCCTGACTGGAGATTTAGATTTTCTGTTTGTCTATGGGTATTTTTTGAGGAAGAGTACATCAACAGGGGTTTTGGGTTTGTTTGTATGATTGTGTGTATGTTTTTGTTTTTTTCTGTCTTTGTTTGTTTCTCTGTTTATTCGTTAGTGGGTATGCCTGTCTATTTTCCCTCTTCTCTCTCTCCATCTTTCCTTTGTCTTCCTCCTTACTTTTTCCACTCTTTTTCTTACTTCATTTTGTTTTCATGGGGCAAACATATACCCCCACAGCATGGACAGGTTGTAAGGCGTTCGGAAGTGGGTTCCAGGGGCCCCACACACCTCTCAGCGGATACTGGGATCTGTAGATAGTATACATATTATTTAATGACTGTTACATCTTAGAGCAGTCACTTAATTTTAGTTAGCCTCAGTTACTGTCTGTAAAATGGCAACTATCAGGATCAGATCAAGGTTTAGTGGAGCCTAAAGCTTATACCATTTGTGGGCTCCTCTAGAATAAAAATAATTTAACAATTACAGAAACAGAATTAGATGTAAGAAGAACTATTTACTTCATTAGTGTCCACCTCAGGGCAAAAACCACCTCTTGATATTTACCTCAGGATTGGTGAAGAGCTTAAAGATAGTGGATTTGAGAGTGCTTTGTAAACTATGAAGTGCTTTATGGCTACAAAATTGGAACCAGCTTTAGAATGGTCAATTTGATGTGCTACATAGACATTCTAGGTCCAGGTAATTGCATTTAGGAAAATTTAAGTGATCTCCTTCCTAAGGAACATTCTACATTACTCTTGAAAATGATAATTTGAACGTGAAAAAGGAAACAAGTTAAAAAGAGACCTTTAAGCTGAAGACTTAAAAGAGATTGAGCTGAAATGAAGAGAAATAAAACTATTTAAAAATAGCTACGTTGTGAAAAGAAAAATGTGAAGGTTTGGGGAGTTGATAATACCTTTTCTCGGTGTAATGAGCCCCAGCATTGTTCCAGAATTAGAATGTGGTGGAGTGAACTTGGAATTGAGGGACAGGATACTAGAGTTCAAATCTGGCTCTGCTGTAACTCACTGTGTGACTCGAAGCTGATACCTTATCTGATCTGGGTCTCATTTTCTTACATGTACAATAAAATTATGATACTATACAGTCACCAAAATTGTGTCCTCATTGATTTTTTAAAATGTTATAATTATGACTTGAATTTTTTGTATAAACGATAATTTCTAATATAAAAAGTACTAAAATGAAGTTAGAAAATTACCTTAAAAGTCCAATATTTCAAAATAATTATGTGAATACGAGGGGAACATTATTTCAACTAGTTCTCCTGCACATTGAAGGATGGAGATACAGACACACAGAAACCCCTTAAAAACAAGCTTGTACCATATATGCTATTTTTTTTTTTGAGTTGGAGTCTCACCCCATCTCCCAGGCTGGAGTGCAGTGGCACATTCACAGCCACCCCAGCGCCAACCTGCTGAGCTCTGGCGATCCTTCCACCTCAGCCTTGCAAGTAGCCGGAACTACAGGCGGGTGCTCCCATGTCCGGCAAATTAAAAAAAAAAAAATTATTTTTAGAGACGAGATCTTGCCAAGTTGCCCTGGTTGGTCTCGAACCTACAGGCTCAGGCAATCCACTCGTCTCGGCCTCCCAAAGTGCTGGGATTACGGGCTGAGCCACCGAACCCGGCCATACATTCTACTTTTAAACAAAACCTACTATATTTAATTTTACTTGTATTTAACACAAGAGAACAAAAATGAAATGAAATCATCTTAACTGTGGCATTAAGAAAAGGAAAAAAATTCTTTTATGAGAATTTTTAATCTGCCAGCTCTTATGTGTGTTTTCAAGACAAATTCACTCTGAATGTGTGGTCAGAAAATTTTCAAGCAGATACTTTTATCTAATGTGCCTCCAATTTGTTAACACTCTGAAGCAAATGAGACAACCAAAATAAAAATCCTTTTTGGATAAAAGTATCAAAGAATTCCCATATAAAGTTACAAGGAAAATGAACTTCTCACAAAAAAATGAAACAAAAGAATAACACAAAAAGAAAATCGTAAAACAGACAAGGACACAATGCACTGTAAGCAAGAAACAACAGAGAAAAGAAAACATTAGAAACAAAACCCTAGAGGGTTTTAAATATTTGTATTAAAATACAGTGTTTAATACGCTTGGAGGAATGAAACTGAGGATTGAAACTAAGAGCAGAGAATAGCAGATTTTTTTAAAGAATCATATGTAATTTATAGACATTAACATGTGATAATTGAAATTCAAAATTCAGTGGCTGTATTAGTCAGCGATTAAACACAACTGAAAAACAAATTTATGAATTGAAAAATGGACCTGAAGAAATCCAGAACATAGTTCAAAACATAAAAAGATGGGATATATAAAAATAAGAACAACAAGAAACATGGAAGATTAAGAGATCTAATGTCATTTGTGCATGTGCTGAAGATAACAGAAGAAAAGGCAACATTAAACATGTAACTATGGATAATTTTCCAAAATTACTGAAAGGAACCAATACTGAGATCCAGGAAGTAAAAATGAATCCAAAACAGAAGGAAAAAAAAATTCTCAAATAGAAGTATTGCAGTGAACTCATAGAATACCTGTGTTCAAGAAACAGAAGATAATTTAGAAGCAGACAGACAGAAAAAACAGATCACCAAAAAACAAACAAACAAACAAAAAAGACAGAGAGAAAGAGCAATAGCAATGATGAAATGATGAATGGCACTTCAACAGCAACAACTGAAATGGGAAGACAGTTGAATAATATTTTCACTAGGGTGAGAGAAAATAATAATCAACCAAATTTTACACACAACAAAAATATTTTGCAAAAAGTAAGCAATTAAATATATTTTCAGACAAACAATAATTTGAAATGTTATTTAAAAAAACCCTCACTAATGGAAATTTACAAGGCTATACTTCAGACAGGAGGAAAGTGATCCCACCTAAAATGTATGAAAGATAATCAGGAATATGAAGGAAGGTGTTTTTTAATGTGTATATAAATCTAAAGAAACATTGATGGTGTAAAGCAATAAATCCAGTATCTCATTTGTGAAGTAAAAAAAGTCCAGAAGTAAACTGGACAATGATATATACCATTTTGAACTAGTTTTAGTCCTTGACCCCTATGCTTTCTGGACTTAGACCAAAGAGAGGTATATCTGAACTTCACATTGGGACCATTATCTGTTGTTATTTGTCAGAAGCATAGGAAACAGGAGTGACTCATGCAATAACTGGCTGCCCTTTGAGCAATGGGCATGCCTCCAATCTGGGCAACTGTGCTTGTGTTGCAGCTAGTCTAGTACTTCATCCTTGTAATTCTACTACTAAAGCGAAATGGAATAATGAATATTGGATTAGAAATCTACAAGTGTCTGCCACAGGTATATTACATTCGATTTCAAGTTGCAGCTGGCAAGGATGAGGCACAGAGAGGTCACAAGGCTGATGGCTGACAATGAAGGGACAAGAGTCTAATTTTTCTGACTCTGAGTTTAGTGTTCTATCCTCTGCACAATGTAATCTCCTTGTTCTTACAGCAAAGTTATTTTCCGTCCATAACTCCTTGGCACACGTTTACTTAGAGGCTAGCATTTGGATGTGATGTCAGATACCTCTCTGTGGATTACCATGTTAATTGACCCTGGTCTATAGCCACCTAAAGGGGGATTAACTAAGAATCTCTATACATATTAGGCAGTTTGAGATTCCAACTTCATGACTTTCAATCCACTATGAGGGAAGGCTCTAGTGAACTGGGAAGTAGTTTCTTTCCTTCCAGGAGTTGTTTCAAACATCAGCTTTCAGACATCTCAGAAGTAACCCAAGATTGTAGTTTGCCTAATTTTCAACAGGAAACACTTTTAAGCTTATGGGTCTTTGTAGATGAAGGTCAATTGTCTGGTATTAACATTAAGACTGGGGTAAATTTCTGGGTAGCCTTGACATTTTTAGTAAGAGATTTGACATTTGACAGAGAGGTTGATGAGGACTTAGTTAGATGTCTTAGGCAATTCAAAATACCAGTGGGAATATGGTGGTTGTAGCAGTAGTTTAAGCTCGTTTAGGAGGGAAATCTGGCTGCAGAACTTAGAAGTATACCACATGTGGGTTTATCTCAGGGATTTCAGAAAGGGCCTTTCCAAGATGCCAAGAATATGACTGGCACGCTTTGGAGATAATTAAATTGGCTAGTATCTTTGTATTAATGATAGCTTGTTGGAGGAAAGAAAAGACTCCTTCACAGAAATTGACACTGACAGGAGGATTTGTTTACACTATTCAACTTAACTTTATAGTTTAATATCGTGTATGAATTTTTACTTAAAACAGGTCTTGATTACATGTGCTTTTTAAAAGTTTAATTATTATTTTTATTTTAAAGATTTGGAGTACAATTCAGGGTTAGATACGTAAGTGGTTATCATGCAGATAAAGTTTCGGTACCCTTATTAATGTTATGTGCCCTGCCATCCCCCCCAGCAGTGCCCAACTACTGCCAATCCCTTTCTTATAGTATTATGATAAATGTTCAGGGTCCACTTACGAGTGATATATGTGTTTTTTTTTTTAAGAAAATTCTCCTGGCTAATTATCTGCAATCATCTTTCTCATAGTCAGCATAGATGGCACTTCTCGTAGGAAGAATGATCAAACCTTCATATCTGTGAGAGATAACCCTTTTCTGTGTTCTCACAGTTTCCTACATCAAATACCATGGTGTAATTTCCTGCTTACTTGTTCATTTGTATCTCAAGTGCCCTGTGTCTGGCACATAGCAGACTTCAATTATTATTAATTGAATGGAAGAATGAATGAATGTAAGTACATTTTTGTGAAGGTTTGTAGGAGAAAAAATTTGCATCGAAGTGGGTGAAATATAAGATATTTTTTAAAGGTATATCATTAGAGATATGTTCGAAAGGTATATAGGGTTTCATAAGGGAGGAGAAGCAAGGGGAATTCCAGACAAAAGATGCATCATGAGCAAACCACAGATGCAGGAGTTGTAAAGTGTAATTATGTAATGGTCAGTTCAGGTTTGCTAGATTAGGGTTTCTCAAACTTGAGCATATATTAGGACCCCCTGGAAGGCTTATTAAAATACAGATGGCTGCCCCCCCCCTTTAGCGTTTCTGATTCAGTAGGTCTCTGGTGAGTCCTAATAATGTGCTTTTCTAACAAGTTCCCAGGTGATGCTGGTCCAGAGACTTTGAGAACTATTGCAATTGGAGAGTAGTGTATTTGGAAGGAGTGACAGTAAGTACATCTGGAAGGATAGATTAGGGTAAACCGAGGAAGGTCTTTAAATAATAAGTTGAATATTTTGTTTTATTATTAGGTGCAGGGGAGTCACTAGAGATTCCTGAATGTGGAAATAATTCGATCAGAACTATTTCTTTAGGAAAATTGATCATGCACTAACCAAAAGGATGGCTTGATGGATGTGGGTAGTTGTGGGTTGGATGGAGAGATTGGAAGCAGAAGACCAGTTAAAAGGGACTCAAATAATCCAGGTTTCAATAAACCATTCTATATTGCTGAGCCTTACCTTTTAAAATGTTAATCATTTTGGATGGAAATCTTCCTAAAATATATTACACACTCTGCTTTCCTACAGAGAGAACCCTGAACATAATACATCCTCTCAATGACTTCAAGTTATCGTTGTGAACATCAGTGATTGCACTGGGTTGTAACACAGTGTGCTCTCATGGATATGGAAGTGTAAAGAGCTTTTTGCCCAATTCTAAATGCCCTGGAACTGCTGTGAATTTTTAGTTTTGTGTCTTCTATTGATAGCATTTCTGATTCTCCATTGGCAGGTCTTCTCTCCTTTCTAATTGGCTGATTCTAATCTGCAATGGGCTGGAAAACCAGATATAATTGTGTGTAATGTAAGAGTAAATAGAGTATGGGTGAAGTACTCATCTATGAATAAAGTCTATAAGCTTTGGGGTGTGATCTCTTCAACATTCATTTGGGCTGCTTATATGTCCTGTGATGTTCTTTCTATTTTATGGCTCCGTTCCAGGTGAGTGAGATTGCCAGGAAGATGGGAAGTAATGTATTGTCAGTAGGAATTTCATGTTTCTTCTTTCCAAATCAGAATGCTTGGAAGACTTTATAAAAGCCACAATTATGAGTAAATTAACTTTCAGAAATGGGGAAATAATATTTGATTGTAAACAAATCTATTGTTTTCAGCTCACCACCTACCCCATCATCTCCTCAACCTGAAATTAGGCTCTGGACTACAAGTCATTTGTGATATTCCTCTTGAGAAGTCATCATAAAAGATGCAGAAAAGTTTCCAGTGTCTGAGATGATAGTGTGTATTAAAGTGATACGATAAACTGTTTCCCTGGTAGACTGCTGGGAGGTAGGAAGGTGGGGGAAAATCCCATTTGGTAGCATATTGTGTCTCCAAACAGCCTGTCTCTTTTCAGAGGAGGCAGAGTCCCACAAAAGTCTTCAGGCAACTGCATATGGGCCCTGTGGAGTTTATTAACTTGTTTTTCAACAAAGTGCAAATGTTGTAGATCCAAATTCAGTTGGGGGGAGGGGAATGGAAAAGAGGATACTAGGCCAAAATATTTATCACCACAGTGACATTGTAAACCACTTAGAGAACATTTACTCATAAATTTGATTATATAATACTCATATATATATGTATACATATATATTATTGACAGAAGAAATTGCTTATGAAGTCGTCAAATTTTATCCTTAGAAGAAAAAGCCAGAAAACAAGACCACAAATGACAAAACATCCTAGTTAGAGCCCAGATGGCTGCATAAAATAAATAGCCATTTCCTTGAGAGAAGCATAGGCAATTTGGCTTGTGAAGCTGCAATTCCAGCAGAGATCCTTGAAACAGATGTTGATATTGCTTGTGCATCAAAACTTTCTCAAAGAGCAAGATGTTCAGGTAGCATGAGAAACAAATAACTGGTACCTTCAAATCCTTATGGTAGTGACACAGGAAGACAGTATTCTCCCAAAGGGAGATTGCCTCGAGATACCCAGAGCGGAACACACAGGAACAGAAACTGGAGGAAGATGGAATTTTTTTATAGTTCTGTTGTAGACTGAAACATCTCCCAAATCCCCATGTTACTTGTGTTCATTTTGATTCTTCCATTCTGCCTCCCTGTGTAGCTCTGCCTTCTTGAAGTCGTGTCAGAGAGAATACTACATCAGCAGTCTCTTTGGGGAGGATTAAGGGAATATAGGGGGAGAGTGAAATTCTCTCGTCTCAGAGAAGGAATTGCCTTTGTGAGAATGGTTAGTACTCTGGCAGATGGAGATAAATGTAGAAAAATCGTGCAGGTAGACGGAACGGCAGAAGCAAAGAATAGAGTATGATGTGTTTATGGGCTGCTGACCAGAGAACTATGGCTGAAATGTAGGGTTTGTAGAGGGAAAGGAAAGGTTGGATGGAAGCCTAGGAAAACTGAGTGAAAAATGACCGAGAAACTGTGAACTCAAAAACATTTTTTTGAGAAATCTTGTATTCATGATGATTTCCTTGAAATTTTCCATCTGATATAGTATTTGAGGAGAAGCACTTGGATTTCAGTAACTCCAAAAACATTTACCTTTAGAATGGGGACCAGTATCAGAAATTTTAAAAGTAATACGTGTTTAGAAAAATTTCAGTTATCAGAAAAAAAGATTTTTTTTTTTTACAAACAGGGAGAAATCCTATGTCTTTTTATGTCTGTCCTGTAAAATATCCATCATTGGCGATACAAAATATGTCACTAAAGATGTTCCATGTATTCATGAGATAATACATTATTTTGAACAATTTTATGCCAGTATATGTGAAAATTTAGATAAAATGGATGAATTTGTAGAAAATGTAAAATACCAAAATTCATTTGACAAGTGTTAGAAACCTGAGTAGTAATGTAACAATTAAAGAAATTGAATCACTAATCAGAAGCCTTCCCACAAAGAAAACTCCAGGCCCAGATGGCTTCACTGGCAAGTTCTACCAAACAGTCAACCAAGAAATAATTCCAGTTTTGCACAAAATTCCAGAGAACAGAGACAGAGGGAGAGGGAGAGGGAGAGGGAGAAGGAGAGGGAGGGGAGAGGGGGGAGAGAGACAGAAAGAGAGAGATATGGGGGCCAAACTCACCCTTTTATAATGAACCCATTCAAGAGATAGCATTAATCTATTCACGGGGTGTAGTCTTCATGGCCTAATCACCTCTTATAGGTCCTGCCTGTTTATACTTTTACATGGTAATTAAATTTCAACATGAGTTTTGAAGTGGAAGAGCATTCAAATAGCAATGACAAAGTAGGGTGTGCCCCAGAAATACATGGTTACTTTACATTTAGAAAATCAAACCAATGTAATTCACTACAACAGGCGATTAAGGGAGAAAAATCATATGATCATCTCAATAGATGCAAATAAATTATTTCATATAATTCAACATCATTTCATTCTTCACAACTAGGAATACAAAATACTTTAATCTGAAAAGGAACATTTATTAAAATCATACAGTAGAGGTGTCAGAATGGCAGAATAAGGAGCTTCATAAATCTTTCCCTCCATAAAAGCAATGAAAATTCTGGACAAAGATATGTCAAAATCATCTTTTTCAGAACTCTGGAAATTAACCAAAGGCTTGCAAAAACTTAAGGAGTGTTTATATTAAAAACACTGCTAAACCTCAGTACGAACAGCAAGGTTTGTGGCTTTTAAACTTCTCCTATTCCTACATGCCTCTGCCCATTCCATTATAACCTTGAAAAATAGTAGCTTCATAACCATTGACAGCTATGAAAGCCATTGGCTTTTTAGCCACTGTAAACACACCTCAGTTTTGTAGCTCCTCAAAAAATCCTATCCTCAAGAGAATTGTCACTATTTGACTTGTGTGGAAGGCCCCTAGAAATGACCCATCTGCAGGGCTTGTCATTATTTGACCCAATTCAAAGCTCACTCCTAGGAAAAAGCCCTATTCATAGGACATTTGTTGAAAACAATCAGTGGCAATTGTTTATCATCACAGCTACAAAATGCTGTCATATCAGCTGGAGTAAACAAGAACATGGCCAAAAACACAAAAAGAAGATCTAGGAACTCTATGTCAGTGGGGAGCTTTGAAAGCTCTTGTATGTTCCTGGGAATCTAGAAGAACGGGCACATGTGTTGGACTGTAAGAAATCCTGGATTCAAACCAAACATGGTGATATGTTCCTTTTAGTGAGAGTAAAAAACTGGTAAGACTACTCTGAAAGACAATTTAGCATTTCCTAAATTTAGCATTCACTTTCACTAGAAAGTGAAATATAACAATGACTTAGAAAGTCTGCTCTTATGTATGTCCTGAATCAATGCATGCTTATATTCATAGTAGCATTATTCCAAATTGCCAAAAACTAGAAACAAATCAAATGCCCATCAGTAGAATGTATAAGTAAATTGTGGAGATTATACAACCATAAAAATAAATTGACTTCAGCCACACATAGCATATATGAATCTCACAACCATCATTATACTGTGTGAAAACTAGCAGTGCATCAAAGAAACATGTAATGATTCTGTTTATACAAAATTCAAAACCAGGGGAAACTATACTGAAGGATTTGACACTGTCTCCATATGTAATAAAACTATAAAGAGAGGCAAGGAAATAGTCACTATGCAATTCAAGATGGTGATTTCCTTTAAGGAGTTATGGTGACAAGGAGGGGGTACTGGGTACCAGCAATGATATTTTTGGTATTTGGACAGAGGTTACTTAGGTTTTCATTTCATTGTTATTTCATTTTCTTTGTAAGCACAATATTTCAGAAAAATGTAGTAGAAGACTGTTCTTAAAATTTAGCAAAAACAGAGAAATAATTATGTATTATAATGTTAGCTTAAGCAAAATAGAACTACTAGTAAAGTAATTTTGCTGCTTAGAAACTTACAAATAAAGCATCTCCTTTTCTGTTTTCACATGACCCACATGCTATATTTATTGTTATTTATACATTTATTTAAAATTATTTTTTTAATTTTAGATTCAAGAGTTACATGTGATGTTTGTTACATAGGTATATTGTGTGGTGGCAGGATTTGGACTTCTGATGAGATTGTCCACCTCCCCTGCCATGATGAGCATAGTACTCAGTGAGTGGTTTTTCAGCCATTATTCTCTATGCTATGTTTCTTTTTATTTTATTAGATAATGCATAGATATATACCTATAATTAATATATGCTATGTATATATTTAAAGATATATTGTGTAGTAACAGAGAAATATTCAAGGCATAAATAAATATACATATATGACCTCCATTATATTTGTGGTGGAATACATATTATATGTACCATATAAGGTTAAATAAGGTGCTCTAGATATTGTAATTGTTATTAGTTGAATTTGCACTGATATATGCAAGAAGAGAGGTAGCTAGTAAGTATCACTAGAAAATCTAGAAGCTATAGATAAAAATTTGGTAAGAATTTACAAAGATTTCCTTGGAAAAATAATTTTTTCATTGTTCTCTAGACAACACTAGAATGTTCTGATCATTTTCACTTGACTCAAAACTCCATTTATGATAACTAATAATTCGCCTCCATCAATTGCTCACTTTCTGCATCTAGTTCAA
This sequence comes from Tarsius wallacei, assembly GCA_963574415.1. Lineage (NCBI taxonomy): Eukaryota > Metazoa > Chordata > Mammalia > Primates > Tarsiidae > Tarsius > Tarsius wallacei. The sequence goes on along the minus strand of CAUYQG010066493.1, from coordinate 7,449 downwards.
TGACTTATCTTATCAGTGGCCTAGAGGAGAAACCATTCAGAATTTCTACTGGTTACCAGAAATGTTGCTAAGAGAGAAGGACTTCATTGCAGAACTTTTCTACTTAAGAGACATGGGCTGTCCCTGGTTCCACTAGATGGTTATGTAGACAGGTCATACTCATGAGTGAGAACTTTTAATGGAAGAACCATGGTTTTATACATATATATATATAAAACTATTGCACTCAGAATCCCACTTGTAACTCTTCTGATTTCTAGTACAGTTAAAACAATTTATAAAATACTTCCTTGAAAGCAGCCAGGAAGATTGCTGTAGAAAGCATGAAGATTTTTTAGCACTGGTCCCAAGGGATTCTCAGAAAAGAGATATTTTTGGTGTAAAGGCATTGTCTGTAAGACAATGGATGTACTAACTATCTGATCTGTTGTTTCTAAGCTTCATCTAAAGATAATGCCTGCCTGTCCACTTTTAGTTTTTGATTGTCAGCTACTAATTCAGTCCAGGAGACTGAAACACAAATAAAAACACATTTTTTTTCACCATGCAAACCTCTTACCAGACTGTATTTTTTAAGTAAACAATCTGGCTGAAGCTGAAGCTAGGTGTCTTTAGAACATAAATTTTATCACCATTCCTTCTTTTCAAGTCCAGAAACAGAATTATCTCTGATTTGGATTAACTTGGTAAGAATCTCATTCGTTTTTGTCTGATTTCTTTTGTTTTTCTAATTTATTTTAGAGTTATGAGTAAATGTAAGGATTTGCTGCACAAGTAAATTCTACACAGATGAGGTTTAGACTTTTAAAGAGCTCTCTCTCTCTTCCGGTAGTGGACATGGTACCCAATGAGTGGTTGTGTGCCATTTATCCCATCTCCACCCATCCTTCCCTTAATAGTGCCCAGCATTTGTTGTTCCCACCTTTGTGCTCATGTGCCCAACGTTTAGGGTCTGCTTATGAGTGAGAACATGTGGTATTTAGTTTTGTTTCTGTAATAGTTCACTTAGAATTATGGTTTTCAACTATATCCACATTGCTGCAAAGGTCATGATTTTGTTCTTCTTTATGGCTATTTAGTATTTCATTGTGTATATGTATCACATTTTCTTTATCCAGCTCACTTTCAATGGGCATCTGGATTGTTTCCATATTATAGCTAATATGAATAGTGCTGCAACTTAAAAATATGTACATCCATAGGATTTTTCCCCTTGAACTCCCAGTAGGCACTGATTGCATATGTGATGGCAAGTAACAATGATATGGTCATAGGCATGGGCATATGTCACAGAGGACCAAGAAATGAATATCACATAGAATCTCCCCTAACTCCACACAATGCAATTCACTTAATGGAATGCAAATGTTCAAGCTGAAAAGAGGACAGGTCCTGAAGTCAACATATGTCCCTTATAGCCCTGTCATGGTCGGTCACATTCTATCTCCTTTTTTTCTCTTGGGGAAATGTAAATGGATGAAAATGACTCTGAGACACCCCCACAAAATGTGCTAATTTCTTTGCTGACATCCAGGATTAGTACTTTGCTTTTCCTTCTCTTTATTAAAATGTATCACAAGATTATAGTCTATAGATAAGGGAAGGATCATAGAGATTGTGATGGTTAATTTTATGTGTCAACTTGACTGGGTTAATGGCCTCCCAGATAGCTGGTAGTACATTATTTCTGGGTGTGTCCATGAGGGAATTTTAGGAATTTGAATTTGGGTCAGTAGACTGAGAAAAGTTCACCCTTACCTATGTGGGGGGCCATTATCCAATTCACTGAAGGCCTGAATAAAACTAAAAGGCAGAGGATAAGTGAATTTTCTTTCTGCTTGAGCTGGAATATCCATCTTCTCCTGCCCTTGGACACTGAAGTTCCTAGTAGTTGGGCCTTTTGACTCAGACTAGGTCTATGCACCATTGACTTCCCTTGTTCGCAGGTCTTTGAGCTTGGACTAGAACTAAACCATTTGCTTCCCTAATTATCCAGTTTGCTTACAGCAGGGCATGGGTCTTGTCAGTCTCCATAATTGTGTAAGCAGATTTCTCATAATCAATCTATTTCTATATATCTACATATATCCTATTGGTTCTATTTCTCTGGAGAATTCTGACTATTATAAGGATATTCTAATCCAGTTGTTTTCAAATTTTGCTCTGGAGAGACCTTTTAGGGCCACCACAGAGGGAACTTGATTCCCCCAATTATAATATAATCAAAACAACTCTACTTCTTTCATTTATTGATGAAATATTTTCTTCATACCTATTACATGCCAGACATGCATGGTGTGTGTGTGTGCGTGTGTGTGCACGTGTGTGTGTGTGTGTGTGTGTGTGTGCGTGTGTGTGTGTGTGTGTGTGAGAGCCAGTGACAAAGAAGGGCTTGAGTCCTTGGAGGCACTGAAAGGTGGACCAGGATGACTGATTATAGAGTAAGGATGGGGAGGGTGAGGGGGTGAGAAAGCTGGAGGAATAAAGGTCTGTTCTGTTTTGTGTGATGGATCCTGGGTTTCTGAACTCAGTAGATGCTCTTTTCATAGAAGAGCTTGTCTCAGGGATGCGATGGATTTCCCATGTCTATCTGAATAGCCCAATCTTTCAGATGGCAGATGTATTGCCAATCAAATTCATATGGAAGAATGCCTAGGATAGTATGATATACTTTTGATAAATGTGCTTTGAAAATGAGGCGGTGGGTGAAAAGAAGTACTATAGATCTCTATCCTTCAATCCCTGTTTTCTAATTATCTGGATGTTTAAAAAAACAAATAGTTAAAATCCAGCTATCATTTCTAGAGATTCTTCATGGGAAGAATGTGCCAATGTGGGAATATGTTGCTTTAGAACAGTAATAGCTGTTAGATATGAGTGCTAGACACATGGCCTGAATTATTTTATTTAATCCTCACAATAGCCTTGTGAATTAGACACTATTATTATCCCAATTTTACAGATTTTGCAGAGATTAATGAACTTGGCCAAAGTCCAATAGCTAGTGTGTGGCAGAGTGGGGATTTGAACTTAGGTGGTCTTGGCCCTGACAAGAATAAAATGATTTTTTAAAATGCTATTACTTTAACAATATATTTCACTGAAACACATGAGCGGTAACTATGTCAGAAACTCCCCAAATGCAGTTCAGTGTGCCTAGTTTTTTGAACCTGTGATCTCAGGATGATCTATGCTCTGAAGTCAGTTGCAGCTCCAGAAAAATGTGCATATATTGTCCTTGCCTAAAAAGCGTGGCATGTAAGTGAACTCTCATTGCTTCCATTTGCAAATTCTGTGGCTTTTGGCAAGCTTCTTTACTTTTTTTTTTTTGAGTCAGAGTCTCATTTTTTCACCGAAGCTAGAGTGCATTAGCACAATCATGACCCACTGCAGCCCTCAACCTCCTCAGGCAATCCTCTTGTCTCAACCATCTGATTAGCTGAGACTATAGGCATACACCACCATGCCCAGCTAGCTTTTTGATTATTTTGTAGAGACAAGGTCTCGCTGTGGTGCCTAGGCTGGTCTTGAACTCCTGGGCTCAAGCAGTCCTCCCATCTCGGCCTCCCAAAGTACTGGGATTACAGGTATGAACACGCAGCCCTTCTTTACTTTCTTGATCTCAGTGTCGTCATCTGCAAATTGGGGCTCATGGTAGTGCCTATTTCATATGGCTGCCTTAAGAACTGAATTGTGTAAAGTGCCTATCATGGTTGAGAGCAGCATCATCTGATGGAACTTTCTGCAATAATGGAGATGTTCTGGGGGTGTTCTGTCTAATATATAGCCACCAACCAACCACTTGTGGTTACATATGGGTAGTGAAAATAAGGAACTGAATTTTAAATTTAATTTTAATTTATGTTTAAATAGCCAAATGTAGCTACTAGCTATCATATTGGACAGTGAGGGTCTAGATAGAGAGTTAAACCCTTAATAAATAGAACTATTGTATCATTGTACACTTATTTTGCATAAATCACTGATCTTCTAGCTTAGAGTCCTTACTTCCTTGGACTGTGCACTTCTTTTCTGCGTAGGTTGACTTACTCTTGCCTGCCTTACCTGACTTGCCTGTAATTAATCTTGTAATCACTGAATTATTGCACATACCAGTCTGTCTTCTGTGACCTGGCATCCTTGATGTTACAAAGCAGACATCCTCGGATATGGAAATCATATGACAACACTGATAAATAATTGAACTGTGGACTCAATATTCTTTCCTTCATATAACTTTCTGCAGAAGGAAGTTTCTGGATAGTTTATATGCAAAGAGGGTGTTATCACTGCCTATCTCTCCAGTGGATATGTAGTAATGACAAATTGCAAAAGTGTCCAGTGTAAGATGCAGGTAAAATAATACCATTTATCTGCTTAGAATAGATTTTGAGGTTTTTATATTCATGTCATGAAAAACTGGCTTTAAAAAGTTTCTGGCTTGTAATAGATATAGGTATAGTACCTGACAAAGGAATGAAAAGGAAAACAGCAGTCAGCAATCTGTCATTTATATTAGTGTCTTCATTCAGTCATCCATCCATCCATTTAAACAGACATTTATTGAGTATCTAGTATGTGCTAGTCCCTAAGAAGCAAGAGATAAAATTTTGTAACTGTTCTTAAGGAGCTTACAAATAAATGTGATGGGATAACATTACACAATGGGAGTGAGTCTTCCCAAATTGTTCCCCTTGCCCCAGTCAAAGAAGGTCCTGTACCAGCCAACCCAATTGTCTCTGCTGTCTGAGAGCAGTTTATTTCTGCTTGTTCAATTCTTATAATTTCCTGATACAGAATCGGAGAATGGACAAATGGAAACATGACTGAAAAGAAAAGAAGGGGAGGACTTAGTCTACTTAGCTAGATATATAAAGTCAATCTACTGATAAAGGCTGGAGAGGAAAGAATAATGGAGAAACAGACAGAAAAAACAAGGGTAAAGGGCAGAGTTCCCTAGCAGTGGAGGGAAAGAGATTGGTAAGTGGGAGGTATGGAGAGTGTGAAGAGCAAGAAAAGTAGGGAGGAAAGAAAAAGGGAAACAAGAATTTTCCTTTCCTGCTCACCTGATAATTTTGATGGGATCCTCTTGCAAATTTCTCAAGAGATTGAAGTAAATAATGAAATTCTTTTTATGTTAATTCTGGTTGGATTGACTATGCTTTTCACTACTTTGTGACTGAGCCTTAGGAATCTCAGCTCTAATAAGGTTATACATGTAAGTCATTAGAACACAACATGCCAACCACTAAATGGCATGGACACAGGATTTCAGGGAAGATTTCCTCAAGGAGTAGATGACAGAACTGAGTTTTAAATGATAAAAAGAAGTCAGTCAAGTAAAAAAAAAATGGCCCAGGGAGTGTCAGGGAAGGGTATACCAGCATGTGCAACAATGTGGACATATGAGATAATGTGACCTAGTCAAGGAATTATAAGGCACTTGAGATGGCTAGTGTGGGTAGTACCCATGAGGAATATGAGGAATGGCCTTAATGTCATATCTGGATTTATCCTGCAAGCAACTAGAAGCCATTGAAGTAGTTTAAGCATGGGAATTACACACTCAGATGTGTGTCTAAGAAAGATTTTTTTTTTTTAAGTCTAACTCTGTCACCCAGGCTGGAATTGGCACACTCACAGCCACTGCAGCCTCAACCTGCTGGGCTTGGTCAATCCTTCCGCCTTAGCCTTCCAAGTATCTGTAACTACAGGTGTGCACTACTATGCCCGGCTTTTTTGTTTTGTTTTGTTTTATTTTGTTGTCGACACAAGGTCTCACCAAGTTGCCCAGGCTGATCTCGAACCCCTGGACTCAGGCAATCCTCTTGCCTCGGCCTTCCAAAGTGCTGAGATTACAGGCTTGAGTCACCTCACCTGGCCAAGAAAGATCTTTAAGAATGTAAGGTGGAGAAGAGATTGACAGCACATGAGAAGGGTAAGACTGGAGGTAGAGGGGATAATTGTGAGGTTTGGGCTGTGCTGTAGGCAAGAGTTCTGTTTTGGACATATCCAAATTTATGTGCCTATGAGACACCAAAATGGAGATACCTGGTACACTGTTGGATATGTTGGTAGCAACTTCTAGTGCTCACCCATATCTGGTTCTCCTAACCTTATGAGAACATCTGGAATATTACACTTGAAGTTAGATGAAGTCTTGTGACTAGTTCTAACCAATGAGCTGTGAGTAGAAGTAATGAGCCATCACTCTGGGCCAGAGCATTTATTTAGCAGTACAATTCTTCAGCTTCTCTCTTTCTCTGCTGTATTGGCCAAAGAGGTTGAGTATCCCATATGTTGTAGGTACAAGATAATGTCATTTCCATCAGCCTGGCTACTGGAGGACTGTCTTGGAGTGTTACCCAGATCTAGATTTTACACATAGAATAAGTAAGAAGTCAACTTTTGTTTTGTTAAGCTAATGAAGTTTTGAATTTTTAAAACCTAATCATAACTAATCCTTTCCTGACTAATACATGTCTGAAGCTCAGGAGAGATATCTCTGCTACACATGTAGATTCGAAATCACTGATGTATAGATGTTGCTGAAACTAAGGAAATGTATGGGACTACCCAGGGAGAATGGTAGAAATGAAGAGAAATGGAATGAAGACAGGAACTGGAAAAACTCCAGAAGCTAAGGGGAAAGTTGAGGAAGATAAGCCTACAAAGAATTAGAAAGAGGAGTGAGAGAGACAGGAAGAAAGTAAAGCAAAATATGGTGTCATGGGAACGAGGCAGGGAGAAAGTTTCCAGAATCAAATGTAGAATCAAATGCAGCAGGAAGGTCAGGTCTGATTAAGTCCTGCGGAGCATGTGAATGATTTTTCTGCAAGGAGGTAGTTAGAGCCTTGGAGAACCAGTTTCAGAAGAGGACTAGCTGCAGAACCCAGGTTACATTGAGCTAGTGGTGAGGAAGTGAGTATGGAAAAAAAAGTAAATGTAGGTGATTTATTTGAAAAATTTCATTCCAAATGGAGAGAAAGGGAGGGGTTTGTGAAATAGAGAAAGAGGGGGAGGGAAAGAATGTGATTTTGATAACTAGAGGAGGACATAGGGAGAGAGAAGTTGATGAGACTCTGTACCAGTTGCTGATGTGGCCAGGAGAAAACCCCATGGTGAGTGTTCTTGAACCAAGAGGGAAGTTAGCAGCCAGGAGGAATCTGCACAGAGGACTTCTTTCTCAAAAAGATGATCTTCAAGAGAGAGACAAAGTTCTGTCTAATACAAAAATGGTAGCAAAGTTTAAGCCCATGTGTTTGGGGTCAGGAAGTAGTGACAAAAGTGAGCTCTCAGCCGGGCTTGGTGGCTCAGCCTGTAATCCCTCGCTTGGGGAGGCTGAGGTGAGTGGATTGCCTGAGCCCGCGGGTTCGAGACCCGCCTGGGCAAGCGAGACCTCATCTCTACAATAAATCAAAAAATCAGCCGGGCGTGGTAGCGCGCGCC
>CAUYQG010066492.1:0-14103 GCA_963574415.1 Tarsius wallacei | reverse complement strand
AGCGCGCGCCTGTAGTTCCAGCTTGGAAGGCTGAGGCAGAAGGATCGCCGGAGCCCAGCAGGTCGAGGCTGCGGTGGCCGGGAGCGGCCACTGCACTCCAGTCTGGGTGACAGAGTGAGACTCCAACTCAAAAAAAAAAGAAAGAAAGAAAGAAAGAAAGCTTGCTTATCACCCCCACTATAAAAGCAGCGGATCCCTCAAGCTCAGTGTTTCTTGGTGTGACAATCCACTGTGTGCATAGCATCCTCCTGGACCTGTCTGTATCACCCCACTGGGACTTGGAGGGGAGGAAGGAAAAAAGCAATATTATTCTTTTTTTGTGTCAGAGTCTTACTCTGTCGCCCAGACTGGAGTGCAGTGGCATGCTCCCGGCCACTGCAACCTCAACCTGCTTGGCTCCGCGATCCTTCCACTTCAGCCTTCCAAGTAGCTGGAACTACAGGCCCGCACTACCACGCCTGGCTAATTTTTTTTTTTTTTTTTAATTGTAGAGATGAGGCCTCGCCAAGTTGCCCAGGCGGGTCTTGAACCCGCGGGCTCAGACAATCCACTCACCTCGGCCTCCCAAAGTGCGGGATTACAGGCTGAGCCACCAAGCCCGGCCAGCAGTATTATTCTTATGCTTGCTGTGCTGTGACCAATAGTCTTTTGTCTCTGATCTAGGATTGCTATGTCTTCTGCCAGCATCTATGAAACAGTAACAGGCTAACTTGTAATAAGTATAAAATCTCAGATTCTTCAGATTTTTTTGTGTGTGTTTTTACAGTAGTAAACTAAAATACTGGCCAAAAATAAAGCAATAAATAGGGTAGAGGAAGTAGAGCACGTTGAAACATAAAAACTAGTTCTATTTATCACTTAACTCCCTCTAAAAAAAAAATATGCACTTCTGATATGTTGAAGAGAATTTTCTGAATCCAAGCCCTGGATTAGTAGGTGGTAGCCAGGTTCACTCCACTACATTAACTTATCTAATTTCCTACTATTGTCAAGACATATGGAAGAAATGATCTGTGTGGCTGAAGCAGTCTGTCAAAGCTTATTGTGTCAAAGCCTCCATGGCATAGCAAATTTCTCTCTTTTTTTTTTTTTTTTTTTGAGTTGGCGTCTCACTCTGTCGTTCAGACTGGAGTGCAGTGGCTGCTCCCGGCCACCGCAGCCTCGACCTGCTGGGCTCCGGCAATCCTTCTGCCTCAGCTTTCCAAGTAGCTGGAACTACAGGCGTGCACTACCACGCCCGGCTAATTTTTTGATTTAGTGTAGAGATGAGGTCTCACCAAGCTGCCCAGGCAGGTCTCGAACCTGCGGGCTCAAGCAATCCACTCACCTCAGCCTCCCAAGGCGCGGGATTACAGGCTGAGCTACCGAGCCCGGCTCATAGCAAATTTCTTAACCATTTCACCAAAAAAAAAAAAAAAAAGCCACACCTAAGTATACTTCCTCAAATCAGACACTACAAGAGGGTTTTGCTTGGGTAAGATTTTGACATAAGGTCCAATAACAATCATAAGTTGGTATAATGTAATCATAACTTGACATTTCACAAAATAAAAGGCAGCATTGACTGTTTAAGTTTTCATTTATTAAGATTAAAGACATTATGAAAATAATATAACTGCCAAGCAACAAAGAATATTGAAAACTCCATCAGTGTTTTTTGACCAACATGAGAAAAATTTTCCACAAGAGGCCTACAAATTAATTTAGAGACAAAAACAGCCACAAAAGCAGGATTGCAGTTATATCCTACTTTTAAAAAGCTTATGTACAACTATTCAGATTGGTAAAACAAATAAATTAGAGGATGATTGCTTGAATCATAAAAATTATTTGATTTAGAAAGTATGACTTTAAGTCAGTGGTTCTTAGTTGCGGACAATTTCTTCCCCAGGGGACATTTGGCAATATATGGAGATATTTCTAGTTGTCACAGCCAAGGAGGAATGCTACTGGCATCTAGTGAATAGAAGCCAGGGATGCTGCTAAACACCCCACAATGCACAGGGCAACCACCACAACAAAGAATAATCTGGCCCAAAATGTCAATAGTATTGTGGTTGAGAAATCCTGCTTTAAACAGAAACTTGTGAAAAATGTATTAGTTTTTTGAAATTGGTATATTGAGCAAACATTGATCAAGATTTAATCAAAACCCACTTACTTTTCAAAATCTTTTTTTTTTTTTCTTTTCTTAGAACTGTAGTCTCACTGTCACTCAAGCTGGAGTCCAGTGGCACACTCATGGCCACCACAGCCTAGACCTGCTGGGCTCAGGCGATCCTTCCACCTCAGCCTTCCAAGTAGCTGGAACCACAGGCGTGCACCACCACATCTGACTAATATTTTTATTTATTATAGAAGCAAGGTTTCGCCAACTTGCCTAGGCTGGTCTTGAGCCCTTGGGCTCAGCCAATCCTCTAGGCTTCACCTCCCAAAATGCTGGAATTACAGGCATGAGCCGCCGTGTCTGGATCATCTTTCTTTTCAATTTGACTTAATGTGAGTAATTTCACCCCAACTCAATGAAAATTACTGACAGGTCCTGACTTTTCTGTCTTCACTCTTAGGGCCAAACACAGGCCAAATTAGAATATTCAGTCCACAAGGTTAATCAGAACTCTGAACTTGATTTAACAACAAACCTCTCCTGCCCTAACTTGGGCCTGGTTCAGAATGGAAGCCTGGTGTAGTGTTAGGGGACAAGGGAGTTGATTGGCATCTCTGTCCATCTCTGTTGTCTGTTCCTCTGTTCTCTCTTCCTTTGGTGCCTGACTTGTAACCCCTAGGGCTGGCACACTTGAAGAGAAGAGAAGGAGAAAAGGTCTTACTTGAACTACTACCATAATCAGCTGGTTTCTCACATTCTGGGACTGGCAGTAGCTCTGTCTCCTGGGAGGACATGACAGAATGGTTTTGTACAATACATAACTACTTATATGGTCTTTGCCTGGGTTTCTGGCACAGAGCTTCATAAAAAAATCCTTGGAATTTTCTGAGTGATAGGGGCATCTTTGTATTGATAATGAGGTGATCTTTGGTAGTTCCTACATAGCTCTAGGATGTGACCTGGCCACCAGAAAGACCAACTAGTGAAGAGAGGGTTGAGACTTTGGGCCAGTCTGACTTCCAGGGAGGGGAAGGGGGCTGGAGATTGAGTTCGGCCAAGTGGCCAAGGATGTAATCATGCATGCCTAGGTAATAAACCTCAATGAAACTCTGTACACAGAAGTTCTCTGGAGCTCCCTGATTGTTTAACACATTGATGTGCTGTGAGGGTAACCTGACTTGACTCAATGGGGACAGGGCATCGAAGCTCTGCATTCTCTCCTAGATCTCATCCTATGTGTATCCTTCATAATAAAACTGTAAGTTAAGCTCTTCTTTGAGTTCTGTGAGTCATCATAGCAAATTGTTGACTGAGAGGGCCATGGGAACCTCCAAATTTGTAGTGATTAGTCAGAAGTGCAGGTGGCCTGCATCCCCAAAGTGTAGCTGGTTTCTGAAGTCAAGTCAGCCTTGCTGGAGATCAAGCCCTTAAACCTCTAGAGTGTCTGGCACTAACTCCAGATGACTAGCATCAGAATTGCATTATAATACATACCAGTTAGGTTTTTTCATCATATCGTCCAACAATACTTCCCTGTCTCCTTAATAAACTGCAGGTGTCTCTCTATCAAGATTTGTTCCTCATCACGGCTGCCCTCGAGGTCAGATGTCAAGACCACCCACACTTGGATGCTGCCCACATCTGGGCCACAGGAAGCACTCATACTTCATTTGCCCAACAAATTCTAAACACAGCAATGTTTTTTAAATCACTCCCACCAAAGCAGTAGCCTTTTCTTGATCTCCAAATGTCCTAGGCAGCAGTAAAACCCAATCCACTACTCACCCAAATGTTGGGTCACAAATTAAGGTCCCTGCATGAGAAACTTCATCAGGTCGCTGTAGAAGAGTCATTAGACTTGGTGTGAAGGAAATAAAAGCTACCTCCCAGACATCCCCCGAGAAAGAGATACAAGCCGGGCTCAGTGGCTCAGACTGTAATCCCATGCCTTGGGAAGCTGAGGTGAGTGGATTGCCTGAGCCTGCGGGTTCGAGACCCGCCTGGGCAACTTGGCGAGATCGCATCTCTACAATAAATCAAAAAATTAGCCGGGCGTGGTAGCGCACGCCTGTAGTTCCAGCTACTTGGAAGGCTGAGCAGAAGGATCGCCGGAGCCCAGCAGGTCAAGGCTGCGGTGGCTGGGAGCGGCCACTGCACTCCAGTCTGGGCAACAGAGTGGGACTCCAACTCAAAAAAAGAAAGAAAGAAAGAGATACAAACTAGCCATATAACAACTCTGTGCAAAGACATTTTTTCACAAATCTCTCCTTGTCCAGTCTCTGGATAGTTCCATAACTTTAAAGTGGGTAAAGGATAGCTATTTCTGCATGGGGTCGGTGGCTCAGCCTGTAATTCCAGCACTTTGGGGAGGCTGAAGCGAGAGGACTGCCTGATCCCGCGGGTTTGAGACCAGCTCAGGCAACTTGGCAAGATCTCGTCTCTACAATAAATCGAAAATTAGCCAGACATGGTAGCACAGGCCTATAGTTCCGACTACTTGGAAGGCTGAGGCGGAAGGATTGCTGGAGTCCACGTTGGGGTGACTGTGAGCATGCCACTGCACTCCAGCCTGGGCGATGGAGTATGACTCCAAATCAAAAAAAAAATACCTATTTCCTCTGAAAGCCTATGGTGATTTGGCATCTCTCTTTGAAATTTCACATTTATTAATTTTTGGTGGCACATCACTTGAAGGTTTAATATCAGTTACATATTTAATTGAAGATTACAGACAAACCTGAAAAACTAGAAGATAAACATTTAAAGTAAAAGTTATAGAATTTCTTGCTAATTAAAAGCCAATTATTAATTAAGACAAAACAACCCTGAGTTAATCCGTCAATAGTAAAAATATTATGCTAACAAAAAGTGGTTTATAAGTAACTTTTCTGGGAACCAACATGTTGTTTGAAATGTTTGACAATGTATATTCTAGTTGGTCTCTTCTAAGTGATTCCTGCTTTGACAATTTCCTATAAAGATTAGGAAAGGAGAGGTAGAAAATGGGTCTTGAGGACTAAAAGGTTTCCCAAAAGCTACACAGCTTACAGCAGTAATTAACATGTAACTCATGCCACTAACATAGTGGTATTCTGTAGTATTCATAATATTACCTTCTATCCCTTGTTAGAGAGGTAGATAAGAATAAGTGCTAGTTTCTCTGCCACTTACTAGCTTAGGCAAGATAGTTAACCTCTTTGAGTTTTAATTTTCTCATATATGATTGTAACCAAGAATACTGCTTTGAAACATGTTTTTAATCACCCACTCTTTTAAAAAACTGTTTACTTTTTCTTCTTCCTTGTTACCTTCTTCTCCATTCTCCATAATGCATGCTTATCTGATCACATGACAGCTTAAGACTTTCAGAGGCTAATCTTAAAACAGACCAGGAATGAAGTACTGATTGTGGGACACTCCCACCTGGGGGAGTCATGAGGCAGTTAATCCATAGCCTGACTGCTGGAGAGATAACACCAACCAGACCTCCTCCGAGAGGACCACCTCCCGAGATAAGCCAAACAGAATCAGACTTGAAGACCTGCAGCCTGTGCCACTCTCACGTGTCTCCTGTACCAAACTTCCCTTTAAGAACCCTTCTAACCAACCCGGAAATTCAAGGAGTTTTTTTGTGATGTTAGTCTGCCATCTCCTCAGATGGCCAACGCTTGAGTAAAACCTATTTTTCCTTCCACCAACTCTCATCTATCAAGTCTGGTTTTTGGACAGCAATTGGCTGGACTTGGGTCTGCTTATAGGATACGGTAAAGACAAAAACCCTACTCAAAGAAAACACTCAGGTTAAAAATGGCTGAACACATTTTTACCTCCTTTCTGAAACTTCTGCAAAATAAAAGTAAGTGGTTAAATTTAAAAAACAGAAGCCAGCCCTCACTGACATAGAGAATAGTTGAGAAGACAACAGTAGACAACATGTCTACAGAATTATGGAAAGCATTATAGATGGATCGATGGTCATGAACTCATCATATCACAGAAATCTGAAACTGAAGTCTGGAATGAGGGAATTCTTTAGAACTCTAGAAAACCTAAGAAATTAGATGGACCAGGTATCTTTGAAAGCAGAAGTGCGGTGTGAGTTTCAAATGGTGCAGATCAATCCCAGTTGCTCACCCAAGTGTTCGACTAGATCCATCAGCCGTGTACCAGGTACATGGGCCCAGCGGAGGTGGAGTGAAGCACAGCATTGAAAACAGAGATCGTGTGAAAGTTGACATTCTGAATGTCAGACCCCAGATCCTGCCCCCAGATTGGCCCCCAGACCATAAGCATTCTGGCTGAGATAAGAGGAGGAGTCTTCTCAGCAGAAATCATCTAGTCCAAGGCAAAACTCCCCCCCCCACCTCCAGAGGTAAATCATGATTGGCCTCTAAGTCAGTTATGGTGATCCTATTCCCCTATACACATTGAAAACTGGTAGCGATTAGGGCTCCAGAGAAATATCCAGGACTTTTCCAATCGCTTGACAGCATGGCCCACAGTAGACAAGCCCCACGAACATAACATAGCTTCCAACTCACTTCTTAGTGTTCCATTCTCAGATATGGACAAAGACTTTTAGGTAGTTGAGGGAAGCATTTAATATTAAAGAAGAAACCAAAACACACAGTAACCGAAGGAGCCAGAGGAGAACATCAAAATAATGAGGCTAGAGACAAACTATAACACATACTTTGAAATAAAAGAAGATATGGCACCTGTGAAATGAGACTAGTAAGCAAGTTTTTAAAAGGAATATGCAGGAGGGAGGGACATACCTCATTAACACGGGTACCTGCATGATCAATGTTTGCATACCTAACCCTGAGTTGTATCCCACATCCTTACATTAAAAATAAATAAAATAAAATAAAAAGGAATATTCAGATGAAAAGAAAGAAACCTTGAATATTAAAAAATACTTAATAGAAATAAGAATTGGGGGGAGGGGTAGGGAGATGGGATTAATGGTGGTAAATATCTGTCTGGGGAGGGAGAGACACCTCTTATCAACAAGGGTGCCTGAACGAAGCATATTTGTGTACCTAACCCTTAACTCTACCCCACAATATCATAATAAAAAATATTGAATAAAAAAAAGAAAGAAGAATTTTCAAAGAAATATTTAAATTGAGACTATATCCCAGAAAGTAAAAACAGAAAGATTAAAAAATAATTTTTATGAAAAGAAAGGACTTTTAAGGCTTAAATGATTAGTCAGAGGGTCATTTTATGGCTGTTAGGATTTCCAGAAAGAGGGGGAAAAAAATAGAAAGAAATTACCAGAAATAATGTAATTTATCAGACATATGAGATAGGACTAAAGAATATGAGTTTCCAGATTTAAAATAATTACCAAGGGCACAGTAGAATAAATATAAATAAAACTACATCAGAGAATAGTGTCATGAAATTTCAGATGATTAGAGATAAAGAGAAATTTTTAAAAGCTTCCAGACAGGAAAAAAAATAGCTTCCAAACAAAGGATTAAAAATTATAATTGCATTAGACCTCTCTATAGTATTCTCGAAAGCTAAAAGACAATGGAGCAATATCTTCCAGCAATTTTCATTTGTGCATTCTGTACTCAGTCAAATGATCATTTCAATGGAAAGGAAAATTATTGCATTTTAAGGCAAGAATAGTTACCTCCCATACACAGACTAAGAGTACAAGCTTTTCCAGACATGAATAGACCCTGGGAAAAAGGAACTGTTAGTTGCCTTCTTCCTCAATTCTCTTGCAAGACAAAGCTTGATGTATATGAGGTCTGACAATTAAGCTTGCGAACTCATCCTAGAAAAAGTGCTCCATACCTCATTGCTGAATATCACTATAGTCACCTCTGAAGTCCTCCCCTTGGGAAGCTATGTACTGATGCCAGTACCTAATCTACCTGTCAAAGCAATTTTGGAACTCTTTTTCTGAAATGGCCATCAGAACTGTTGTCATATTACCCTTGATGTCCTGAATGTCATCAAAATGTCTTCTTTTCAATATTTCCTTTATCTCTGGGTAAAGGAAAAAGTCATTGGGGGCCAGATCAGGTGGGTCGGGAGGATGTTCCAAATCAATTATTTGCTTACTGGCTAAAAACTCCCTCACAGACAGTGCTGTGTGAACTGGTGCATTGTCGTGATGTAAGGGATCTTTGGGACGATTTTTGCACACACTTTTCTCATGCCAGGATTTTCAGTTAAGATTTTCCTGTTTCTCTATCAATGTTTGTTTGGTCTGCTATGCTTCTCACAGTCAGCTGTTGATTTTGACACACAATTTGATGAATTTTTGCCATGTTTTTGTCAGTTCTGCTTGTTACTGTCTGTCCTGACCTCTCTTCATCAGTGACATTTTCTCTCTCCTCAGAAAAACGTTTAATCCATTTGTACTCTGCCATTTTCTTCATGGCATTATCTTCATAAACATGGACTAACATGTCCCTGATTTCGCTTCCACTTTTGCCAAGTATAACAAGAAATTTAATGTTTTTTAGTTGCTCTATTCAAGTTTTGTCATTCTCCTGATGGCACACAAAAACACGCAACAACAATAATGAACGCCACTCAGCAAGACACTTCCATACATCGACATGAACTCAGCTGTGAGACACAGATATACCAAGGTTATGAAACCTTACTGAGTTGTGTGTATAGTGCTGCCAATGTAAGTGCACAGTGGAAAAGTTTGTGAACTTAATTATCAGGTCACGTGTGTCCTTGTGACCCCTCCCATATACCCACGAGCAGGAGACTCTGAGTTCCTCTTCAACCCCAGAGATAAGTCACAATTGGTCTCTAAGTCAGTCTTGAAGATTCTATTTCCCTTGAGGCAGAGTTGACTAAGGCATGAGCATATGACCCTCTCCTGGTCAATGAAAGGTGGGGGAAGTTTGCTGAGGGTCGCCTGTGAGAGTTTCCTTTTCAAATTAAAGATGTATATCTTAGGAAGGGTTTAGCACTGAGATGGGAATTTGTATGCAAATAATGTGTCATGGAAGTGGCCTCAGGGGTGAGAGAAGGAGTAGAGGAAGCAGGACAGAGGAGAGGAGACCAAGCAAGGAGGACTCAGTCTGATTCTGCAGAACTCTGGGGTGTATATTTCACCACAGAGTTGTTCCACCAAAACAAAGGAGATGGACTTCACTCCTGCACCACAAGTGGTCTAGGGCCTCCCAGGAGGACAATGCCCAACACTTCCTCTTTGCTTTTGCTGGTTTAACACCTTCAGTAGTCCAAAGGCAGTCCTAAGAAGAGCCATAGGAGCTGAGTGTTAGAAGCAAAAGGGAGGAGGAATAGGCACACAAATGGTTTAAAAAAGAAAAAAGGATTTAAGGGGATCTGAATAGAGCAACAATATTGTCTTCTATGGAGCATCAATACTGTCTTCTACAAGATGCAAGAAGAATTCTTCTCTCTGGACCATACCATCTGCAGCAACCATCTTGCAAACATGATGGGAGCCATTCTATTAAAAAAAAAAAAAAAAACAAGAGGATGCAGGGGAAGGGTGGAGTGGAGAGAAAAGAACCTGGGTCCTAGATGGTGTTGTCAAGTACTCACCCACACCCAGCCTTCTTGTTAAATGACATGATATAGTCTGCTTTTTTGTTTGTTTGCTTTTTGTTTGTGTGTATGTCTGTTTGTTTGTTTGGAGTCAGAATCTCATTCTGTTGCGGAGGCTGGAGTGCAGTGGTATTGTCACAGCCACCGCAGCCTCGAACTGCTGGACTTAGGCAATCCTTCCACCTCAGACTTCCCAGTAGCTGGAACTATAGGTGCAGGCAAGTTGCCCAGGCTGGTCTCTAACCTCTGGGCTCAGGCAATCCTCTTACCTGCTCCTCCAAAGTGCTGGGATTACAGGTGTGAGCCACTGAGTCCGGCTGATTTGAGCTATTTTAGATGTTTTCTGCTTATATGCAATCAAGAGCATGCTAAATGATCCAAGGAGAATGGCAATTTATCTATGATAGAAAAGGAAATTGTTGTAAGAGAGAAAAAAAGTAGCCCTGACGCAGAGTGAACATTCAAGGGATTCTTCTAGTGCTACAACCTAATGGGTGTGAGGACTTGGGGTGACAGTGAGTGACAGTTTAACCCCTTCCACCTTCTGGAGACACCCTCTGATAAGTTAGTGCCATACTCCCAAGCTCCCTCACTCTCATGGACTTAATGCCAACAGGTTCCATGGTGGTGCTTTGTGGAGAGCAGAGAGAAGAAACTTAGGTTTTGAAATCAGAAGGAATTCCAAAGGTCAGACAGGCAAACATAAGTCACATTCACGAATGTTACTTGTACACATATTTATGCAGTAGCTTTCAAACCAGCCTCTGGCCCAACCCCACCTATGTTTTGCTCATTTGCATATTGGGCATACAAGGAAGCTTGTAAGGAAGAATTTCATAGACTGAAGAAAAGAAGAAAGAAAAATGTTTGCATTGTACTATGTAGTCTATAGTTAAACCAAATATTTCATTGCATGGTGACCTCTACTGGCAGATTAAGTGTAGCACCAGGGCTGACAAAATAAAGCAATTTAATCTGTGCAGTCAAGGAATTAGTTATGGTGGAAAGGTGATACTAGTCATATATATTATTTAGTATTTTTTTTTGTTTTTTTGAGTTGGAGTCTCACTCTGTCGCCCAGACTGGAGTGCAGTGTCCGCTCCTGGCCACCGCAGCCTCGACCTGCTGGGTTCCGGCGATTCTTCCGCCTCAGCCTTCCAAGTAGCCGGAATTACAGGCGCGCGCTACCATGCCCGGCTGATTTTTTTGATTTACTGTAGAGATGAGATCTCACCAAGTGGCCCAGGTGGGTCTCGAACCCGCGGGTTCAGGCAATCCACTCACCTCAGCCTCCCAAGGCGCTGGATTACAGGCTGAACCACCAAGCCCGGCTTATTTAGTATTGTTAAGACACAATTGTACTCTAAATATTTTTATTTTTAAAAAGATTTTGTGAATTATTTCAAGCTTATGAAGTAGAGAGAATAATATAAATATACACCTGCCACCTAATTTTATCAAATCTTAACATTTTGCCCAATTTACCTCAAATTTTCACTTGTTGATTTTATTTGCTTAATAAGTTCTTTTTTTTTTTTTTTTTTTTTTAGGCAGGATCTCACTCTGTCACCTAGGCAGGAATGCAGTGGTGCAATCATAGCTCTCTGTAACCTCGAGCTCCTGAGCTCAAGTGATCCTCTTACCTCAGCCTCCCAAGTAGCTAAGACTAGGTTTTTTTTTTAAGTGAAATAACTACATACATGTGAAGCTCCTTATATCTCCCCCTCCTGAAAACAGTCTCAAATGCTCTCAAGAGGTCACTGCTTGGTGTTTATATTTCCCATGAATGTTTTCATACATCTCCTTCATATATATGTATTCATGGAGACTAAAGGGAATTGTGTTGCTAGCTTTAAATTTTAATGTAAATGTTCCAGACACAGTGGAGTTCAAGACCAGCCTGGGAAATATAGCAAGATTACCATCTCTACAAAAAGAATAATAATTTTTTATGTAAATGGGATAGTACACATAATATATATAATTATGAAATTTGTACTTTTTTTGTTGGTTGAATTGGCCTGTTATTAAGAGCATGTCACCCTCCCCCAAGGTGAAAAACAAAACCATGAGATTTAAAGTGATACCGAAAACATGTCTCTTTATAATGGAGGTAGGGAAGATAAAGTTGCCAAAAAGATTTTGTACAGAAATATTTGAAAACATAGAACATAGGAGAAAACCAGTATTTGCTGATGTTATTAAGTATTTACAATATGCCATATACTGTTCTAAGTGCTTTCTTTAAGTCTTTTAATCCTCACTGCAACTCTGCAAAAGCTTCTATCGCGACCCATTTCACGAAGAAGGAAACCAAGGCAGAGAGGTTCCCTAGTTTGCCTTAGGTCACACAGCTAGTAAGTGGCAGGGCCTGCAGTCTGATTCTCTGCTCTGAACATGATATAATATGTAGATGAGGTCCTGTCAAGAATTCTAAGCACCACAGGTAGCACCCCTATAAGCCAATCAGCGGCTGATAAACTCTACCAAGCTCCCTCCTTGTGACTTTCTGAGACTCCTAACCAGGCTCAAAAGGGGGCCAATAGTGGCCCTCTTTTTGTTCTTTTCAGAAATTGAACTGGCCAGACTTGAGTATTCCTTTTTATATAAAACTCTGACTGGGTATAGTGGCTCACGCCTATAATCACAGTACTTTAGGAGCTTGAGGCATTTCCTGAGCCCAAGGGTTTGAGACCAGCCTGGGCAACATGGCAAGACCTCATCTCTACAAGAAAAAAAAAAAATTAGCTGGGCATGGTGGCCAGCTACTTGGTAGGCTGAGGTGGGAATTGCCTGAGCCCAGCAGGTCAAGGAGGCTGTAGTTGCTGTGATAGTGACAGAGTGAGACCCTGACTCAAAAAAAAAAAAAACTAGATAAATATATAAGTAAATAAATAAAACTCCATTGTGCCTTAGGCATGAGAAACTAAAATTTGTTTTCTAATCCCAGCAACTGTGACCTGAGATAAGTTAAAAAATAGTATGGCCGGGTATGGTGGCTCAAGCCTGTAATCCCAGCACTTTGGGAGGCCAAGGTGAGAGGATTGCCTCAGCTCAGGGGTTTGAGACAAGCCTGGGCAACTTGGTGAGATCTCATCTCTACAATAAATCAAAAAATTAGCTGGGTATGGTAGCACGCGCCTGTAGTTCCAGCTACTTGGAAGGCTGAGGCAGAAGGATCACCTGAGCACAGCAGGTCGAGGCTGTGGTGGCCATGAGCATGCCACTACACTCCAGCCTGGGCAACAGAGTGAGACTCCAACTCAAAATAACTTAAAAATAACTCAAACTCAAAAATAACTTAAACAAGACAAAATATTATGCTTTTCCTTTTGAAATAATTTTGTTGTGAAGAAGAATAAATGACTGTGGTGTGACATCCCAAGTCATTAAATGGGAGGATATGGCAGCCATGCTTATTTGCACCCATGCATTTGTCTGCAAAAGTCTATGTATATGGGAACTTTTAGCTTTAATTCTTTAGCAGATAGAAAGATGAAATAGATCTACATGTCTAAGAAATAGAGACAAGGAAAATGAATTCTAGCTGGTATCTATTCCCCTTGGGGAAGCCTTATAGGGAGAAGAGAGAATAGTGTAGAATCTAAGTGCCTGGTTTCAGGTCCTGGGTCCCTAACTTACTAACTAGCTATCTTACTTACCAACCTCAGGTGAGTTAATAACACTCTCTGTGCTGCGGGTTTGTCCCCTATAAAACTATAAGATAATACCAGTATTCACCTAATAAACTTGCTGTAAGGATTAAAATGAGTTAATACATGCAATAAGTATTAGGTATGTGCTATGGTCTGAATGTTGGTGTCCCTTTCAAATTCATACGTTGGAACCAAATACCCAGTGTGATCGTGTTAAGAGTTAGGGCCTTTTGAGAAGTGATTAAGTCATGAGGGGTCCGTGAAAGGAATTAGTGCCCTTATAAAAAAGGTCTGAAGGAAGCTGCCTTGCTCCTTCTGCCATGAGAGCAAGAAGAGGTCATCTTTGAAACACAGAGGGAGCCCTCACAAGATAGCTAAACAGCCAGCACCTTGATCTTGAACTTCCCAGTCTCTAGAGCTGTGAACAGTACATTTTTGTTATTTATAAATTATTCAGTCTGTGGTATTTTTTATAGCAGCTCAAACAGACTAAAACAATGTGGTTGATATGCTCATTATCAGTAGTATATGGCTCAAGGGACTTGGTCTAACCACCTATACAGAAAGGGTTTGCCTATCTGTATGTATCTTTGCAATAGAAAGGGTATAGTTTTTTGTGGAAAAGCATGGCAAATCTTTTTTTTTTTTTTTTGAGTTGGAGTCTCACTCTGTCACCCAGACTGGAGTGCAGTGGCCGCTCCTGGCCACCGCAGCCTCGACCTGCTGGGCTCCGGCAATCCTTCCGCCTCAGCCTTCCAAGTAGCTGGAACTACAGGC
>CAUYQG010066489.1:0-35296 GCA_963574415.1 Tarsius wallacei | reverse complement strand
CTAGAACCACAGGCGTGCGCTACCACACCCGGCTAATTTTTTTTGCTTTTATTGTAGAGATGAGGTCTTGCCAAGTTGCCCAGGAGGGTCTCGAACCCGCGGGCTCAGGCAATCTACTCACCTCAGCCTCCCAAAGCGCTGGGATTACAGGCTGAGCCACCGAGCCCGGCTGACCAATGATATTTCTATAACTTTTGTATCTACTTATATTAATTAGAATTGTAAATTCTCATTGTCTCAATGAGTCATTGTATTATTCCTTGTCATCACCTTGCATCTTACCAGGATGATTGCAGTAATATCCTGACCAATTCCCAACTTTCAGTTATTTGCTCAGTATGATGGTAGTGTCAAACAGCCACAAACTGTCCTTGTGGGAAGCTGAGATAGTGATATTTTTGCTCTCTAATGATTCAATTCACACGAACTTTGTTTCATACACAAAGTCACCAAAATTTTTTAATAAAATTACTATAAGGTATGTATAAGGTATGTATGAAACATAAGTGAATTTCATGTTTAGACTTGAGTACCATCCTAAGATTTCTTATTATGCATATGAAAATATTCCAAAATATTAAAAAATCCAAAATTTGAAACACTTCTGATCCCAAGCATTTTGGATAAAGGGTACTCAAATCTGTTAAACAAGCCTATCCTGTAAGGATTAAAAATAAGAAAAGATTGAACTAACACGAGATAATAATAGCATTTGAGCCAGGAATATGCTGAAGACAGTTAAAGCAGTCTCCAGGGGAGAATAAAGATATTGATTCGCTTTGGAATTCATTAAATTTAGGTTGCATGTTTTAGTTTTTTGGACACCAATTAAAATAATATTGAGCAGATGAACTGGAAACCAGAGCGAGAAAAAATTGAAATAAGGGAAAAAAGAAAAGAAAAAATACTTAAAAGAAAGCAAGAAAGAAGAAAAGAAACATGGAAAAAAAACCACAAAATATAATAGAAATAAATGCAAATACAGCAGTAATTACATTTAAATGGATTATGTTCACCAGTGAAACAAAAAAAAGCCATATTGATTAGATAAAACAAATCAAGCTATATGCTATTTATGAGATACCCTAAAATTTAATGAACCAGAAAGACTGAGAGTAAAACAATAGAATGAGATAAATAGTACAAATATTTGCCCCCCAAAACATATTATGTTCTGCTACTATCAAAGCTTAAAGCTAAAAGCATGATTTGACATAAGAGATTTACTACATAATAAATGTTTTAATAACCATGGAAGATAAAATATATCTAAAATTGTATGCACTTAATAAGGTAACCACAGAATAGATAAGATTAAAAATTTTTGCCAGGTGCTCCATAGCTCAAGTCTGTAATCCCAGCACTTTGGGAGACCCAGTGGGGAGGGTTGCTTTCTCCCAGCGGTTTGAGACCAGCCTAGCAACATAGAAAGACCTCATCTCTACAAAAAATCAAAAAATTAGTCAGGCATGGTGGCATGTGCCTGTAGTCCCAGCCACTCAGGAAACTGAAGTGGAAGGATCATTTGAGCCCAGGAGTTTGAGGCTGCAATGAACTATGACCATACCACTACACTCCAGCCTTGGTGACAGAGTGAGATCCAGACTCAAAAAAAAAAAGAGACCATCACATACACACACACACATACACACACACACACACACAAATGAAACAATCACCAACCACCAACATGGTAGGATCTTTTAGTAGTAAAATAAAGCCCAAAAGGATATGGAACATTTAAAGAGCACAAGTAACAAGCTTATTCTCATGAAATTGTATAGAACTTTAAATTGGTAATTAAGGAATACACATTCTAGTAAATTAAACACAGACAATTGATCTTGCAATAGGCCATAAACTGGACTCAACAAATTTTTTAAAAATTGGTTTAATACAGAACACATCCTCAGATCAGAATGTAACTAAATTAGAAAACATTTCTGGTAAAATAAAATGCTTTATATTTTCATTTTAATTTTTTTAATATACATTTAACTCTTGAAGTCAATAAAAAATCATACAGTAATGGAAATTATCATGTGTCTTAAACTGCCATATAATGGAAATACTACACATAAAACTTGTTAAATATAAGTAAAAAAAATTAGAAGGAAATGTACACATAAGAGCTTGTATTATAAAGAAAGGCTGATAACCAATGCACTAATTATACAACTTAATTAATTAGATAAAAGAACAAAGTACAACTTTAAAAAGAAAAGAAGAAAACAATAAGATCAGAAATAAATGAACTATAAAACGAAGAGAATGGAGACAACAGTTAAAGCCAAAAGCTGGTTTTCCCAGACTAGGAGGGAGAGAGGGAGAAAGAGAGGAACAGGGACAGGAAGAGGGAGAGGGAAAAGGAGTGGAAGAAAGAAAGGGAGAGGGTCAGAAGGGGAGGGAGAAGGTCTGAGGGGAAAGAGAGGGTTAGAGGGGAGGAGAGGAGGAATAAAGAAGGGGATGGGAGACAAGAGAGGAAGAGAAGCTTGAGTTGTTCAAGGACAGAAGGAAACAAATCACAGTGAAGACACACAAATCACAGTGAAGACCCCCCAGATTGAAAGCTATAGAAAAAAAAAATTCAAAATATTTCAATTGTCAGATACCAAGCATTAGCTTCACAATGAGGCAAAGCTACCTGTGATGATATCATGATAAAAACTGGTCAGACAAAAGAATGATACTTATCAAAAATTCTTTGAGTCTTCTCTGCAACTCACGGTCTCCTGATGACTGACAATGCTCCCAGGACGGACCTCAAAGTCCTCCTGGGTCACAGCTTTCAGAACATCCTTGGAAGTTTCTCACAGTCCTCCCATGGCTACTCATTGATGATACTTTTTCCCAACAAAACCTCAGCTTGTAAACCGGAGTGATCAGCTATCCATAGTAGCTCTAAAATCAGTTGCCGCTGATCTTAGCCTTTACATTACATGGGATTTGATATTAAAAATAGGGAAATTATTTGGCAAAATGAGTAGGCAACTTCTTGAAATGGTTTAAGAGAAAATATCTCTTTATCAGGATCCAAATTGGAGAAGTAAATGAAGCCGAAAATGTATTATTCTCTCTCCTTCACTGCTCCCCTTCCTTCCCCTCCACTCTCCATCTTCTGTTAGAAACAAAGCATCAAAGAAGTAATGTTTTTATTTATAATTGTGGTTTAGATTTCACTTGTCTCGAGGAGAATGTATAATATATGGCAAAATATATCAGAGAGAAATGACCAACTATCATAACATAGTAAGGGCTTTTAGAAATACATGCATAAAACCCAATAGAAAAATCCATAAAGGATATGAGCAACTAATTCACAACAGGAGTATAAATAGGCACCAAACATGATAATTTTTTATCCTCAATAGTCATTGAAGAAATTAAATAGGATATAATTTTCAAGGATCACATTTGATTATTGTCCAACATTATCCAGACTTTCTGATAGTTACAATTTGTCACATAGGGTACTTTTTAATAGCGGATAGGATGAAAATAAATAATATAATTAAACCAAATTATATGATTGATTTAATATTTTTAGCTCATTAATTCTCTTTGAAACAAGGCTCATAGCAAACTTTTATTTAACACCTGAAACTCAACATATCCAAAACCAAATTCATCTTTCCACCAAACCTCCATTTACCACTTTCTCCATCTCAATGATAGATACTCTAGCCTCAAAGTGACTCAAGTCAAAACCTTTGACATCATTCTTTATTTCACTCCCATACCCAACATGAAAGGAAATTCTAGTGGCTCTACCTTTGGTATCAATCTCTCATCATTTCCACTGTTGGTGCAATGGTCTAAGTCCCCACCATTTCTTACTAGAGCTATTGAAATTGCTTTTTACCTGGCTTCCCTGTTACTACTTTTGTACCTCTGCTGTCTATTACCAACAGAGCAGCTAGAGTGAAATGTTTAAAAGGTAAGCCAGATCCAATCAGATCACTCATCAGCCCAAAATCCTGTTTTGTCTCCTCATTTCACTCTAATTAAAACACAAAAATCCTTATAAATGCTTCTGCATTAGTCAGTGTAAGTAATGGTAGTTTCCTGTTTGTTTGTTTAAATCTTCGTGTCTCAACACAGTGTCATAATGTGACACAATTGGGTAGCTCTTGTCATAAGAGTGACTCAGGAATTCAGACTCTTCATCATGTGACTGATGTTTCTTAAGGCCATCCTGGAATGCTCTCTGGATCTCCTCTATCCCACTGATCACAAGGAGAGAAGAAGCAAGGAGGGAGGGAGAGAGGGAGTGAGGGGGGGAGAATGAATGTGAGACAGAGAGAATGAGGGAGAGAGAGAGGTGGAGGGAGAATGAAAGAGAGAGGGATAGTGGGGGCAGGGAGAGAATGAGAGAAAAACAGACAGATAAAGTAAGAGTGAGCTAGCCAAGAAGGTGAGAATTTCACTGGAGAGTCAAGGGCAGCTTTAAAAAAGGCATAATTACTTCTGTCTACAGTCTACTGGCAGGAATCATTACATGTCCTCTCCCAGACTACAGAAAATAATAATTTAGCTGTGTGTCCAGGAGAAAAATGAAAAAGATGTGATAAACACATCATGATCTCTCCCACATCCTACAAGATCCACAAGAACAAGTCACACCTCACATTTCTTTCCTTGGTCACTGCACCCTAGTCACACTCATTCTCTGAGTTTTTGTACTAGCTTTTCCTCTGCCTGAATTCCTCTTTCCCAAAATATCAAGACACTGAAATTTTTCACCTTCTTTAAATGTTTGCTCAAATGTCCCTTTCTTACCTAGAGCTTTTAGACTACCCGATCTATAGATGCACCACATAATTCCAATCATCTTTCTCCTACTCTTTCATTTTCCAGAGTATATATCATTTTCTATCATAATTTATGCATTTAATATGGTTACTGCTTATTATCTCTCTCTTCACTGCTAGCTCCTCAAGGGCATAGATCTTTAGTATATTGATGCTTCTTTTGCATTTAGAAGTGTTTGGACCCAAATAGGTACTCAGTAATTACTTTGCAACAAACATAAAAATGGTTGTGATCTTAGGGTTGTAATCTTTGATTTTAAGTTTAAACATCTTGTGTCATTTCTCAGAGGTGTAATCTTTTAAGCTGATCATTTCAGTAAAATTTCATATTTTTCGCATGGCAAACAATTTTTTTATGATTTCTAGTTACTGATTTCTGGTTTTATACTTACTGAAATCATCTTCATATTTTCTGATTTTTTTTCTAAATTTTGACTTCACTATTGAATTTTGTTTGAATGCTTTTATAAAATCAGTTCAATTATGAATTTGTCTCTAATTTAGGTAAAGCATTGGATACATTTCATGACCTTTATTTTAGTATTTTCAGTGTTTTTTTTCTAAATAACCTATAATTTTAACTCTTTTGACAAAATATCTTATTTAGTGAGGCATTTTTCTTTTTTTTTTTTTTTTTTTTGAGTTGGAGTCTCACTCTGTCGCCTAGACTGGAGTGTAGTGGCCGCTTCCGGCCACCGCAGCCTCGACCTGATGGGCTCCAGCGATCCTTCCGCCTCAGCCTTCCGAGTAGCTGGAATTACAGGCGCGCGCAACCACGCCCAGCTGATTTTTTTATTTATTGTAGAGATGAGGTCTTGCCAAGTTGCCCAGGCGGGTCTTGAACCCACGGGCTCAGGCAATCCACTCACCTCAGCCTCCCAAAGCGCGGGATTACAGGCTGAGCCACCGAGCCTGGCTAGTGAGGTATTTTTCAAATCGGTTCAAATACTTGACAGTAGTATATTTTATTATTAAATTTTAGTTTTTCTGCATTGTAATAAGATAATGGAATCTGTATGCTTTCTGCTTTTTAACCTATTTTGCCATGCATCTCTGATCTATTTAGGCTTTATACCTCCTCATCTTCCTATTGTAATCAAAATATTCTCCAAAAATTTCTTTTCTTAATGACTTCAAATATATGAAACCTATTGATGAGTCTACTGATTAATGAAATATACATTTTTCCAATCATGGAGGTGACAAAAAATATTATGTTACCTTGAAATGTGTGTACTTTTTCTTCCTTTATGCATAATTCTTCCCAAATCTGTTATGCTATGAATATCATCTGATGTTATAGAAGCAATTCATTATTGTTATTTTTAACATATGTCTCATAACATTTGAATTTTTTACATATTTGCAACAATTTAAAGTTTATTTTACCTTTTGTCTCAATTTTTACTGTCAACATTTTTATAAAAAGATATACTCATTAATACAAATGAATATTAATTTAGCTAGATAAAGAAATTTTCTACCACAAATTTTTCCCTTAGAACTACAAACACTCCACTACCTTTTTGTGTTTAATATTTTGTAATTTTGGTCAAACTTTTTTTTTAATTTAAAGCTGATAATTTTATTTTATCTCCTACCAAATGCTGGAGAATGATTTCTCTGATTTCAAGTTCAAAAATTTCAGTAGATTTTTGTCTTGATGTCAGGATCTTGTCACACTATTTTCCTTGCTCCAGGAGAGATCTGTCAATATGTAAATTCCAATTTGCCTCTGGCTCAGAAAATATTCCTCCTCTATTTCTTGACTATTGCTTATTGTTTTTTCTTCTTTGAGACCAATGATCTATATTGAGGTTCTGATCTCTGTTCCTCATGTTTTCTTTTTTCATCCCCAACTTCCAAACTTTTTATGAGAATTTAAATTTTCTTTATTAGATTGATTTCAGACCACATGCTTTATAATTTATAATGGAGGTTGTAATTATGTTTTTGCATCCTTAATTTCCTTAGTTCACATAGCTAACTCCTTTTTTGTGTTTCTACCTGTTTCTGAATCATGTTCTCATTTATTATCTTAACTTTCTGTCTTTTTATTACCTTTTGAATTATCTTGTAAGCGTAGAACTGTCAAATAATACTCCCACCCTACTGCCAGGTCTGTAGTTACCTGGGCCCATAGGTCCTTGGATGCAGGTTCCTTTAAATGTCTTAAATTACAGCAGTGAAAGTAAATTCAAGTGGTGGGTTTCTTCCTCTCCCAATGGTGCTCTTGTCTTCTGTGGAAATCTTCCAGAACTCTCTATGCTAACCTGTTTCACCAAAAGAGAAAATTACAAATTTGGCTCTCAAAGGACTCATCAATGCATACCACATCAAGCATAAATTCCTGCAATGTTATGACACATTTACAGTATTCTTCCCTAGTTGCCAGAATTAATTCTGGGTTTTTCTATTATTTTTGTCACTGCAAATTAAGGTATGAGTGGGGGAGCTAGAAGTCAGTGTTTAGGTAATCATTTTATCAGAAAGTCTTGCAAATAGATTTTTCAACTAAACATTTTAAAAAGTAGGAAAGTTAACTTTTCAGACATTTCAAGTTGCTGACATTAGTCTATTTTGTTTATCCATGCAACATCAGAAAGACCAATGTCACCAGTAGTTGGTTATATTTAGGGGTATCAGCCCTCTTTGGCTCAAGTTCTCACTTGGAAAATTTGTCAGCCCTTCTAAATAAGCTGACTTTCTCCCATTTGTTTCAATGCTAACAAAATGAGTCAAGCAGTTATTTATAAAAATTGACAGGCACAACTCCGTGATTACAAAGGGTTAAGATCAGTAACTACCCTGAAGTCAAGCGCAGATCTAGGCTATAGGCTATTCTCTCACAGGGCTACTTTATTTCCTGTTATGAAGCTTTTCAAGTGTAAGCCCTTCTTACAAAGTCAGCCCACCAGCCTGCACCCAGCAGGACAGGTACCTGTACTCAGGTTGTTTACTGTCCCATCATGTAGGCTAACCTTACAATTGACAATCAAAGTTGACTCCTGCAGACCTGAGGTCATCTTAAATCTTCACTTGAGTAATTCACCATTTTTCATTTCATTTAAACACTTTCCTCAGAATTCATAAAAGCTGCCTCTTCCTGAGAGCAGCTCCATTTTCAGCAGTTGTATCAATCGTTTTCAGGACCTCCAAAATAGAAAAGGACAACTTTTAAACTTCTCAAAATTATGTGACTTTTTCATCTGTTTAGCTCTAGTATCTGGTAGCTTCACACTCTTTTGAAGTGCTCACCAGATATCATGAGCCCACATGATCACAGATGCTTCCTGCTGTTAATTCTATGTAAGGTATAGTTCCATTCTTATCTCCTCCGTGTCCTCAATGGCAGTTTAAGAGAGGGTAGAACGTTCTCTCCATACAGGATCTAACCTTAATTCTACGAAACAGCCAAGTCATTTTGACTTTTCTTCAGTTTATATCCATAAGAAGTTAAGAATGTTTTGAAATTTGAGGGAAAAAAATTACTTTGGCTTGAACAAAAATAAATTTAATTATTAATTAATTATAAAGAGAGAGTTAAAGGTTTATTGAAATCCTTTCTCTCAACCTAAATACAAATTTTTAAAAGAACTAATATTGGCTGTTTTGTAGAATTAAGGTTAGATCCTGTATGGAAAGGACTTTCTACCCTCTCTTAAACTGCCATTGAGGACAAGGAGAAGATAAGAATGGAATTGACTACACCTTACATAGCATTAGTGTAAAAAAAAAAAAAAAAATTTGAGTTAGAGTCTTACTCTGTTGCCCAGGCTAGAGTGCAGTGGCATGCTCACAGTCATCACAGCCTCAACCTGCTAGGCTCAGACTATCTTTCCACCTCAGCCTTCCCAGGAGCTGGAACTACAGGCACGTGCCACCACACCCAGCTAATGTTTTGATTTATTATAGAGACGAGGTCTCACCAAGTTGCCCAGGCTGGTCTCAAACCCCTGGGCTCAGGCAATCCTCTCGCCTCGGTCTCCCAAAGTGCTGGGATTACAGGCTTGAATCACCGCGCCCAGTCAATAATATTTTTAATTCAAGTTGGAGATGATACTATCTGTGATGTTTGAATGGTAGAAAAAAATAATTGCTGAAGTTTCTTACATATATAAAGTATCTTTATTTCTTGACAGCTTCAAACCATAAAACAAGGTCAAGACAGAGACAATGAGCTGTTAATAAATGTGGTATTGTTGGACAGGAATACATAACTAGGTTTACTGATATAAGTAGGTTCATGGTACCAGTTGTTATTTTAATTTTTCATTTTGTTTTATTAATAAATCATATCAGAGTAGTTTTATAAGGTCCAGTGCTTTCATTCATAAGACTCCTTACAAAAAAATAACAAAAGACATAGTCTTATATCTGCCAACAGCAAAAAATCATCCAAATTCTAATCTTACAGTCTTTCATAATTACAATTTGATTTTATATTTTATTTACATATTATATTTCCTGTGAAAAATATGAGTCAATGTACCAGTGATGTGCTATTAAATGTTTTAAAAACAGCTCTGGAGGAATAGGGTTGGGAACTTTGATGTGTGTTGTTTGTTAATTTTTGTGGTATAAATATTTTCATATCTATATTTTAGCTAGCGTTCTGGATACAAATGCGATGCTAGCGATTAGATGTACTTCACAATATTTAGAAAAGGACATGTGGACCTAAGATCAACTTCCTTTGCTGAGAAAGCAAAGTTGTGAGGTCACGAGATGTTCTTGCAAATCATTCCACTGTTCCCTCTCCAGGTTCCTGGGTGCCAGCAGGTGTGGCTTTCTAATCCCAGAATACCAGCTGTCTTGGAGTTCTTCAATTAGTAGTGCCCATAGCAAACTTAGAGAAGGCACGAGAAAATTCTGGTGAGTCCATTCTGGGATGCTCTGGAAATTTTCCCTGTAGGACCAGTTTAGGGTCCACTATTTCAGTCCTTCCCTACACATTATGTAAACTCTTAATTTTGTATGTTACATCCTTTCTGTTTATCATTTGCCACACAACGGTCTTTTGCAACTTCAAGTTTTTAAATTCTGTATTTCTAGCCATGTCCTCTCCTCAATTCTCTGAATATAAGGTTCAAATATTACTTCCATCATGAAACCTTCTTAGACAAGTGTTCTTTTTCATCTCTGAAGTCCTATAACTCCTTTTCTGTGAACTATTATGTTATAGGGACGCCAGATGTGTACAAATTGTTCTTACTTTAGGATTTAGAAAAGTACCAAAGACTGGCAGGTCAGGTGAGATGGGCACAAGTAACACATCAGCAAGAAGACAATAAACCCTTCGAAATAATTTAATCTAAGATAAACAAAGATAGGCAAACAAGACAGGTTCATTATCAGCGGGTCCAGAAAATTTTGGTAGTTTTCCTTCCCTACTCTTGAGGATTTATTTATGTCTAAATCCCAGAGAGAGGGAGCTACTGGCAAGCAAAAAATATGTGACCGTGTCATTAAAATTCTGAATATTATTAGTGTACACACCATAAAGATAGAGCAAAAGGATTGTTCATATTTGAGGTTGCTATAGAGTGTGAAGACCACCAACTCTCCCAGTGCATGAAGGGTCTTCACTCAGCTCACAGAGTGGCTTCAGCTGCAGCATCCCTTTTGCAATGCATTTTTAGTAGGTGATTAAACAGCAAGCTTAGCTGACAAACCTGTGGTTATCAGTGGCTTTGCTGCTGGTGAGTTTGGAGGACCAGGATAAAACCATCCTGGGACAGAAAATGAGTCTGGTGTATCTGAGAATGAAAGAAACAATAGCATGTGGCTCTCTAGTGCAAACACCTTACTCTACACACCTGTGAGCACCATCTATGGACTCCTAGAAATAGCTGAGAAATAGTTTACATGACAGGGAATACAGAAAATATAATTCTACATTTTCTTGCAGGTATGCAATGATATATATTTATGCTATTTTCTTTGCCTGATCTGGACTATAAACTCCTTAAATCTCATTTGTGAATCCCACACAATACCTAGCAAGTTGCCTCATACGTAAGTGAACAAGATATGTGATGAATACGTGAATACTTTTTGCTTTCGCACATTTTTCTTCACTACAAAGCACACATACATACATATACAAACCCTGCTGGCACCATAAATCTTATTAATTTAAATTTCACTAATGTAGTGTTTGCAATAATAGGCTTCCATAAAATATTGTCCTAAAAAAAAAAACAAAGCATTTTCAAATTTATTTTTTTATTGATAAGTCACAATGCTTTTCTTAGGTAGTAAAAGTAGTCATATTAATTTTATTTTACAAATGGAAATTTGATACCAATAATTTAAATTAATTTTTCAAGTGATACAGCTATTTCACTCGTGAAATAAAAGTAGAGAAAAAGTTAAACTATTCAACAGTAAGTTTTATGCTAATTTCTCTAAAATATGCTGTATTGTTGAATGTCCACAGTAGCTCATTATTATGTTTTCTTTTAAAAAACACTTAGGTGTTAAATATGCACATTTTGAATATACGTTATATATATTATATATACATGTGTGTGTGTGTGTAACAGAAGGTCTTTTTTCCTTTGGTAGAGGTAATCAGAGTTGAGCTGCCTTTTGGAAAACCAAAGAAGTGAATAAATACGCAGGCAATTACAATAGGTGTCTTTAAATATTAGCTCTGCTGATTTCAAAAGAAACCAATTGATGCTATATTATACCTTTATTCTCCCTAGCGAGAGCACTGTTAATAAAAAAATAATAAAGCGTCTATTATAAAGACCACCAAATGTCTTACAACTACAATTTCTAAAGGAAAACATGAAAAAAAACATAGCCTAAGGCAATACCATTATATGAACAAATACCTTAAGCCACAATGAAAACCCTATACTTGACCTAATCTGCATGCTTTTTATATTTGCCAGTAACAGTAGCCATTTAATACTATGGGAAAATAGTATTACACCCATACACACACATTTCTCCTTAAAATTATATTCTAAGGAGTTCTTTAAAATAATATTCTCCAAAGAGGGAGTTTTGATGAGGGTTGAATCAGAGTGACAGGAAAATCTGCTAATCTCCTATCAGGCAGAGAGTTGAATAACAGTGTTATTAGAGATTTTGATGATTTTGGAGGCAAATTTAATAATGATATAAATCAAATGTTAAAATAATCCTCTAAGGAAACTTACTTCATTTGGGAGAAAAATAAAGTTTCACCAGTAACCATAGTGAGTTGATATTATTGCAGTTGTTTTTATAAGTTGTTGCCATGACTTTTTTGACTTTTGGGCTAGATTTCACTCAAATACAACAGATGGCAATGATTACACTTCTGTAATTTTTTTTCCCTTGAATAACTAAACAGAGCACAATAAAATAAACAGGCTTATACCCTGGAGAGTTTTGTCTTGTTTCACATTTTATTAAAACTAAAAGTGAACAAAGCAACCAAAACCAAATAATAAAGTAGGACCTTCACATATCTTAAACTTCATTTGAATTTTTGAAATATGAAATATTCCTTTTTTTTTTTTTACTTCTTTCATGGTTTCAACAGGACCAAAAGAAAATAGAACACAGAAATTATAAGAAATAGCTCCAACGGTGACATCTCAAATCGAAAGCAAATGTTTAAAGCCTAAAAAGCTTCTCCACGTAATACCTCTCACTTGCTTCAAAATTTAAGTCATCAATTTAGATAGAATTAAAATATGGAATAAAAAACTTATCACATAACTTTTATTTCAAACATTTTTAAATGTATTTTTTAGTATTGTATGATATTTATTCATACCTTGACTTTCTGTTCTCCCTACATAGAATATTTAGGTAATTTTCAGAATCGAAACTAGCAGGTATAAAGAAAGCCAAATTTTGATTACTGGTCACAAAGTATATTTTAAACAAATTAATTAAATAAGGATTATTTAATAAAAATGAAATACTTGATCGATATATATTCTAACAAATAGAGCACTCAATTAGAAGTTAGAGACTAGAGTTCCATTTCCAGATGTTTAAAATAATGTGTGTCCTTGGGCAAATCATTGAACTTTTATTCTATATTTTTTTTCCACTCTGGTAAATTAAGACAATAAATTATCTGACAAGACAGAATTTGTAAATCATGCTCAAATACTGATATAACTAGATAGGGACTTTAGTGCATCATAATAATAGCAATGTTAAAACTTTTAGTCATCGTGATTTCACTGGCATAGGTAAGATTTTTTTCTTAAATAGTGAGTGGAATGGTTTCTAAAATGCCAAGTGGCCTTTTTAATGATCTCATCATGATTTCATTCTTTGGTTAACAGCTTGAGAATTCGATGCAATAAAGCATTCTGATTGAGCAATACCTAAAGTATTTGCCTATAAAATTTTTACTTTTAAAACAAATCCTGCAAAAATGTAGCAAAATGACTAAAGATGATCAGCAAAACAAATCTCAGTAAAGGTTAAAAATCTAATCCTAATAATAGTTATCCACACTAAAATATCAATTAATTACATGATATTTATCAATCCAAACACTAAAAGCTTGACGTTTTCCATTCATAATATGTTTCCTAATTATAAAATTAATATTTGATTATTATTTTTAA
Organism: Tarsius wallacei; assembly: GCA_963574415.1. NCBI lineage: Eukaryota > Metazoa > Chordata > Mammalia > Primates > Tarsiidae > Tarsius > Tarsius wallacei. The sequence continues at coordinate 21,894 of CAUYQG010066489.1, read as the reverse complement.
ATTGGAAAAACAGGAAGAGCTAAACAGAGAAAATAATAAGCATGCATAATGCTGAAAAATAAACTGTTATTTTTTATTATATCTTTTCAAGGTTTTTTTTGTTGTATGCATATCCAGAAAGTCCTCTATTTACAAGTGTTTGCTTTTGTGGAAGTGTATTTAAAAGTTAGAGGCCTTGGATAATTGAATTTTTAAGTAGTACATGTAAGTAGATCAAGTTTTATTCCCAAAGAATTAAATTAACACACACATACACACACATGCACACCGCACACATAATACAAAGCCTACTTAATAAAGTTCAAATGGGCCCAGGTTTACCTGGCAGGCAAACAAGAACGTCCCAGGTAGTCAAAAAACCTCCACCAAGTAGGCCACTCTAGGACCCTGTGCTCTCTTGACCAGAGCTGGCCTCATGCCTCCTTCGGCCTTTCTGCAGGGGACACAGAATCAAAGGCGCCTCAGTCCCTCCCTGCCCAGGTTTAATCTGAGTGTATTGACAGGGAAGACAGATAAAGGAGTTGTTCCTCCTTGGAACACACAACAGTCACGTACTTCATGGGGATTCCTCAGCAAACCAGACAGGAATCGAAGTACAGGGCAGGATGGTAAATTGGGTGAGGGATTTGTCTCTGAAACTTACAGAGGTCTAGCAGTAGCACAGAGCAGCTGAAACATTGACAAGGCGGTGACAACCTGTTCTTTCCTGGTGCCCTGCCATGTGATGCCTCAAAAGCATTCTGCAAAAGATGTACATCTATAAACGTACCTGTGTGAACAGTCATGCATCACTTAATGAAGGGGATATGTTACAAAAAACGCATTCTTAGGTTATCTTGTGTGTAGCCTCCTACACACCTAGGCTATATGATATAGCCCATTACTCTAAGGCTACAAACCTGTACAGCATGCTACTCTAATGAATACTCTAGGCAGTTGTAACACAATGGTAAATATCTGTGCATCTAAACATATTTAAATATAGGAAAGGTATCGTGAAAAAAAAGATTTTATAGACTGATGGGACTACCAGTTTACATGTGGTTCACTGTTGACCAAAATGTTGTTATGTGGGGCATGACTGTATATAAATGCATATATTTAATTGTAACATTTGACTGTATAAGCTTTTTAAAAAATATATTTGTTGCCCCATGTTGTATGTTGCATTGTTTTAAGTTACTCTCACATATATTAAGAATTTATCCTGAATCACGGCATCCAAAGGTAATTGTATTCCTAAAAGTGATTTTAAAAGCACACATTAAAAAGAAATAAGGAGTTATGGGAGAAGAATTAAAGTACCCACTCACATATTCTTGATATCAAATCCTAGTGCTTAGTGGGATGGGATGGTTCTAAAATTATTTTCAGAAGGATTGCACAGGAAAATTTGATAAGATGGAGTAGGAAATCCAGGTTGGGCTCAGGATTTTACTAGTTCTTAATGGATATGAAATATTGGAAATGATACTTAGGTTCTCCTTCCCTCAGTTTGCTTAAGATTTTTGATGGATTAAATCAATGTTTAATCCATTCCTTTCTAAGCATTTGTAAAATATATGTGGGAGTCGAAGTTGTAGATGAAGATAAACATAGACCAGGGGAAAAAATGAAAAAAAGAACAAGGCAGAGAGATAGAGAGGAAAAAGTACATAAATGATCTCAGGGAAAAAGCAGCCAGGGGGTTGAGTTGGGGAGAGCAACATAGCAACATTGAAGTGGAGGGAATGGGTTTAGGAAGGAGAAAGGGAGTTGAGTGTCAGATGTTTCAGAGAGGTCAAGATTTAGAAGAATACCAAAAATTGTCCTGTTATCATTTTAGTGAAGTAAAGACAGAAGAAGCTGGATCTCCATGGATGTGACAATCATAATCTTTTCACAATCTTGATGGTGAAGAGAAAAAGAGAGATGACATTTCTTAGCCAACTGACCTCCATAATTCTCCTCTGAAGATTTGAGCAAGATCATGGATCCTCATTTAATTAATTATCACTTCCTCCTTTATTCAAGAATTTCTCAACAGAATTTATAGAAGCTGCTCCTACTTGGATGAGACTCCATTGTTAAGAGTTGTGTCAATCACACCCAGAGCCCTAAATACACAAAGGAGAGTAGTAGACTTCTCAGAAGTGTGTGACTTATTCATCTAAGTAGCTCCAGAAACTAATATAGTGTCAGACATTTTTGAGTGTTCAATAAATGCTTAGAGCCCAACATGATCATAGATCCTTGTGTCACTAACTGTGTTAAAAACTCAAGGAGGGAATTGGGCTTTACACAGTGGGGAGTTGTTTTGTTTTGTTTTGTTTTGTTTTTAGGCAGATGGAAATTTAACTTGCTTATATATGGAGGAAAAAAGTGAAGAAGAGGAATGTCCAGAAGAAATAAGGAGATTTCCAAGAGGTTAAAGATCACTAAAGAGGTGGCAAGGACTGAAATCTAGGACACAGTTGGGAGGACGATTTTCTCCACTCGAGGGAGTGCATAAAGATAGGGGCCTGTGTAGACAGATCAATGTTTATGTGACTGTGAGTAAGAAGGGCAGAGGAGTGAGACAGGAAAGAAAAAGAGTTCAGTCTCTGAAGTTAGAAGTCAGATTATCTGCTGAGTGTGAGGACAGAATGGCACAGTCTGACCTCAGTTGAGCAGTGATGGTTTAGAATAGCTGTTGGGAGTTGTGCGTGATAAGAATACAAAATGCTTTCTACATTACGAAGACTTACACAGACTTAGGTTCCTATTACTATGTATGCAAATGTGGTCAGATGATGGAATTTAAAATACAATTGTAATGAGAAACCAAGGTTACCAATTTAGATATACAAAACTTCTAAATCCTACAAGAAAGGAACAAACTGCAAATAACAAATTTGTTAAAAAATAAAATTTAAATTAAAAAAAGGTGAGCATTTTCAAATTGCTTAAGGAAAAAAGGAAACAAAAATTGACAGAATATCTTCAACTTCACCAGTATTCAAATAATGAAAGTTAACAATGTTACCATTTTTGCCATTCACATCAAGCTGTGTTCTTCTACAAAAATTATCACACAGCTGATATCTGTCCATCTAATAAAAGAAATTAAAAATAAAAATGCCCTGAAGAAAAAAAAATGTAAATCATTTAAAATTCCAACACCCAGAGATATTAACTGTTTAAGTTTTCCAGTATCTGCATTCTGGTATTTCCCTTGCATATATTTTATAAATGTGCACACAGCTTTAGAAATGTATATATTACATATATAGTTCTAAAACTTACTTTTCTCACTTAATATACAATGAATTATCTTTTCACATGAATAAATAAATATCCATGCAATTATTGTTAATAGCTAATTATTTTCCCAAGATATAAAAAAAAACCCTTTTTTAAGTTTTAATTGTTTACACTTTGTTCTTATTACTAAGAATCCTTCAAGGAACAGTCTTCTACATGTTTCTACAGTTTTCTTTCATCTTTGTGCATCTGTATAGTTAATTTTCTAAGGGAAAATTCTTTAAAGTGAAACTTCTGAGTCAAAGACTTCACCCATTAAACCTTTTGAAACAATTATCCTCCAAAACTATCGTGCCAATTTTTGCTCCTAAGAGCAGTGTCTGGAGTTATTTCCTTACACCCATGCCAATACTTAGTTTTGTCTTTTAATCTTTGCCAGACTAATAAACAAAAGATGCTGCTGCTTAATTTGCATAAGAGCAAGTGAGATTGCAATTGTTAAAAAACTTTGTTTAGTGATTATTTGTATTTATTCTTTTTAAGATTAATATTCTCTGTTTACTCATGCCTATTAAAATCTTTTGTCTACATATGATAAGCATTTTAATAGTGATAATACTCAATTTTACTATTGGTAAAATTGTAAGTGGATACAGCTGCTTTGGAAATACATTTGGTAACACAATAAACATAAACCAATAAAGTAACTTTGAAATCTGACAATATTAAGGGATATTTCCGTAAAACCTTTTTCTTTTTTTTATTTTTTATTTTAAAGATGTGGGGTACAATTCAGGGTTAAGTATACAAATGTTCATTATGCAGGTACCCTTGTTAATGAGGTGTGCCCCCCCCCTTCCCCAGCAGAATCCTGCTACTGTCATTCCTCCCCACCCCTGGAAATTTCCCACTACTGACAATCCTTTCCTTTTCTTATGGTATTACGATAATCGTTCAAGATTCACTTACGAGTGAGAACATGTGATACTCAGTTCTTTGTTTCTGTGATAGATCACTCAGTATTATAGACTCTAAGTCCATCAAAGTTGCTATGAAGTTCATAACTTTATCCTTCTTTATGGTTGTGTAATAGTCCACTGTGTATATGTACCACATTTTTTTTTATCCAGTCTTCTTTCAATGGGCAGCATGGTTAGTTCCATGTTTTTGCTATTGTGGACAATGCTGCAATAAACATGCATGTTCAGGTATCTTTTTCATAGAGTGACTTGAGTTCCTCCGGGTATATACCCAGTAGGGAGATTGCGGGGTCATATGAAAGGTTGATTTTTAGATCTTTTAGGACTCGCCAACCGGTTTTCCACAGAGGTTGTACTAGTTTACACTCCCACCTCCCACCAACAGTATAGAAGTGTTCCTTTTTCCCCTCATCCTCTCCAGCATCTGTTGTTTTTGAAATTATTGATGATGGCCATCTACAAAAAAAATTATTTATGATAGAAAACTGTACATTGCTAGTACCATTTATGGCACATAGTAAACGCTCAATAAACTTTTGTTGAATAAATGAATGAATATGTTAATCTTATTATTTAATTGTTCTCATTAAACAATCAATACTAAACATAAAGTATAAGGAACATATCATATCTTATTTTGCAACAGTTCTTTCCCCCATTAGAAAAAACAAAAACTGAGAGTTTATTAAAACTAATGTTTTATTGTGATTTTAGTTTTATTTTCTCTGATTACAATCATTTTTTATGTGATCTTGGTCATACATGTTTTGTATTTGTTGAAGTACCTATCTGTCTGTCTTTGGCCCATTTATCTATCGTTTGTCTTTTTCTTATTAATTTGTAACTTGTTTTATATATTCCAGATATGGAAATCCTTGTTTGTTCTCAGGCCCAAAAGATGTTTTCCTATACTTTATTCTAAAACTTCTAAAATTTTTACATCACATTTAAGTATTTAAACAATCTGGACTTAATTATTTTGTATGCTGTAGGCAGGCATCTAAATTTATTTGTTTTTCCATATGTATACCAGTTATTCCAGAATTCCTTCCTACCCTACTGTTTTGAAATGCCACATCTGTAAATATATCAAAGTTTCATTTGTGCTTTAAAAGAAGTCTGCATGCTGTTTCTTTTGTCATTATCACTCAGTTTAAAATATTATATATTTCCATTAGGATTTTTTATTTTATTTTATTTTATTTTGATTTTATGAGCCAGGGTCTCACTATATTCCCTAGGGCTGGTCTTGACCTCCTGGCCTCAAGTGATCCTCCTGCCTCAGGCTCCCAAAGCACCTGCATTACAGGCGTAAGCCACCACTTCCAGCAAGGACTCCTTCTTTAACCCATGAGCTATTACAATGTCTCTTAGTTTCCAAACTCACGCATTTTGAATTTTGTCTTTTTCTTATTGGTTTTAAGCTAAGTTGCATCGTGAACAGAGAGCATGCTACATATGACTCAATTCCTCCCACATTACATTGATCGGAACTACTTACATGGTTTTATCTAGATGCAGGAGATCTAGGAAAATCTTCTTCCTGTATACCCATGGAGAAATTTGAACTGATTGGTGGACACATGGCATTATCTTGCCACACACTATGTCACTGTGCCTAGAACAACTCCTCAACTCCTTCAACTCTTTGCTTAAATTATTACTTTTTCAATTATATTCACCCACTAATTCTATTCAAAATGTTTTTCCTTTTTGCCTATGTACACTTACTTGTTGCCCAGATCGACTTTTTCCCATTTCTATAGACTTTTTCACCTTTTAAATTTTATGCATTATATAATTGCTCCTATCTTTTGTCTCTCTCTTCCCATAAGTCCATAAACTTTCTAAGGGCAGGCATCTCTACCCATTTTGCTCACTGATATATTCCAAGGCACTAGAAGGTAAGTGCTCAATGAGTGTTTGTTAAATGAATGAATCCATTTTCTAGCTCATCAATTCTTTTCTTAGCTCTATTTCACATGCTATTCACCCATCTATTATATTTTTCAACTTCAAAATTGTGTTTTTCTTTGGTTATTTTTGAATTGTTCCAGTTATTTTAGCATCTTTTTTCTCTGCATAATTTTCTGTTGTATCTTTTAGTTCTTCAAATATTATCTAAATAGTCATTTTAAATTATTAGGCCCTCAAATATCTTAATCCTTCTTTTTGCTTACTCTCAGTCATGGTCACGTGTTTTATCTTATGTCTGATTAATGAATGTGAGCTTCTCTTGAGTAGAGGAGGTACAAAGTCATATTGCAGAGAGCCTGAATTCAGGGAAGAGAGAAGTATAAACCCCATTCTGCAATAAACCACAAAAATAATGCTGCTACTTCATGTTAGGAATTTTATCCAGTTTAAAAACCCTGACTATTAGAGAAGATGCTCATTACCCTACCTCTGTTTCCATTGGAAAGCCAACCTCATACTCAAGTCTGTGGCCCAGGGGCCTCATGAGTTTTAATACCCCCTCCATGTATTCTTCAAGATGCTGCCTTTCCTCCATGTTCAAATTCCATATAATATCCAGATATGGTTCCTCATGGGGAAAGCAAAGTCAACATGTCAACCTAGAATCATTGCATTTTTTTTTGAGTCTGTTTATAGGTCATATGAATTCAGGGTTATTGTCTCCAAATTTTCTCCCTCTCAGTTGAATTTGGGACAATTGATCTAGGACAGCCTACCTAATCATATCAGTAAGGATTTAAAAGTAGAGCTTTCCAAGTATCAGAAGCTTTTGAGTTTAAGAAAGCAAATTATTGGCAGGGGATGGTGGCTCACAACTGTGATCCCTGCACTTTGGAAGGCCAAGGTGGGAGAATCGCTTATGTCCAGGAGTTCAAGACCAGCTTGGACAACATAAAATGATCCCTTCGCTACAAAAAATAATAATAATAAATTAAATTAAATTAAAAAAATAAAAACTTAGCTGGATGTGATGACACACACCTGTAGTCCCAGCTACCTGGGAAGCTGAGGCAGGAGGATTGCTTGAGCCCAGGAGTTAGAGGCTGCGGTGAACTATAATCGCACCACCGCACTACTGCCTGGGTGACAGAACAAGACCCTGTCTCTAAAAAACAAATAAATAAAATTATTTTAATAAAGAAAGCAAATATTATTCAACCCACCATGCCTCAAAGACATTTAAGGATTGTCTTTCCTATACATACTCTAGTTTGTAGCTACTAAAGACTGGTTGCTTTTCTGTCGTGCCTCCAGTGACACTGCCTTTTCCAATGATCCCATTGCTATAAAAACCCACTGACCTGGAGACACCAAAATAAAGCCAAATAAAACTAAGTGCTACCTAGGGTTTAAAGCCTCTTGCTCATGCCTTAGCAGTAATAAATTCTCTATAAACCACTAATATAAAAAATCTTGCTTACCCATTGAAGGCCAAGACTCCAAATATTGGCTGTAAAACAAAGTTTTATCACACCACATGTGATTCGTAACCCCTTAATGTGTAGATGGAGGGAGACACAGAGAGAAGGTGCCCTCTTGCAGAGACACTTGGTCCCATGAGGAAGGTGAGAAAAGCTGAATCGAGAAAGCCCAGTTTATTCCTTCCTGAATTTACCAGTCAATTAATTTAACCTCACCTGAAGATAATGAGGAAAAAGAAAGGAAAGGGAAGGTAGGGAGGAAGAGTATATTTTGGTATATTTTGTAATTCATATTATTACCCAACCCAGCGGAAAATCATTTCATTCAGAAAAGTGGAAATTAAGTCCATTGAAAATTTGTACAATAAAGAGATTTTTGTAAATAGTCTCTGATTTATGGAAAGAAGACTTTCTTTTGCCTCAGGTAAATCAATATAAATAGGAAATTAGGTTAAGTTGTATGGCCCACATGATATTTTATCCAAGATAATTAAATTCCAGTGTACTAGACCACTGTGACTTCTAGGACATGAGAGGGGTATAGTAGAAACTTCCTTTTGTTTCTATGTAGACAGCTAGATTATATTTTCTAATTTCTCTTGCAGTTGTGTGTGCCATGTGGCTGAGTTCTAGAATGTGAGTGGGAGTGATTTATATTGCTCTCAGTCCTGGCCCACAAAACTTCCCATATATAACCTCCTCCTCCTGGTACTCTGTTCTCCTGTTGCTTGAATGATGTCAGGATCTTTTTGGAAGCCGTGTGTTGAAACTGACAGAAAATAAGATGGAAGGAGTCTGGATACTTGGAGAAGCCACTCCTTCATAAGAAACCGTTACACCACTAGGTGGCCAAGAAATAAATGACTTTTAACGTTTAAGCCACTAAGATTTGCCAGTTCATCTATTAAACAAGATAACATTTCTTTAAATAACAGATAACCTGGTATAAGAAGTGGAATGCTTCCATAACAAAACACTAAAACATGTGCCACTTCCTTGGAAATAAGATGGCAGTGAAGAAACTGATATTGTACTTGGTAAAACTGGAGACCAAAGGAAAACATTTGGTCAAACTGTTACCTGCTGTATCTCAAAAGTCAAGCCATGTCCTTAATGGGCTTATAGCTATAAGAGAAGTAGTTGGAAAGTGTCAGAAGAATAATGTGTTTTGGCTTTTACTTTCTGCATTTAGCCAGACAGAAATAAGAGCTAGGTGTGCACAGGCAAGAATTAACTTGTTTTTAAACACAAAAGGCAATAAAGAAAGTACAGAAATTGGGCCTGTAAGAGCTGGAAAACGAATCATTTCTGGACCTCAAACGGTAAAAGATAAGACTGAGAAAGGCTTTGAGAAACCAGTCTTCATAATTTAAGACTGGACTCTGGGAAAAACCACTTTACAATGTGACCTTCCCACTCAAGTGCAATGTTTCATACATTCTCAAGCATGTACCCATTAAGTTGAGAGGTAGAGAGGTTAAGAAAACAAGTAAATAAGTGTGGGAATTATATATAGAAAATTCTGGATGTGGTGATTGGCAAATAAAAATAGTCAATGAGTTCAGAAGGCTTCTAAGATTTTGAGAGACATGTATTACCTAAACAACCAAGAGTTCCAATGGAAAAAATAATAATAACTTGACTGATTGAGACGTAAAAGTTTCTGTGGGCCTCTAAACTTTAACAAGCCAGAGGCAGGCTTTGAAGGCTATATAGCCACTAACAGCCATTTCAGACAAGGCCAAGGAGAGTAATGGATTAGAAAAAGTCTCTCAGAAGGCAAATAAAAAAGCCACAAAAAACACTGGATTAGAGCTTCCTTTCTAAAGAACAGAATCGGAGCCTAACAAAGAACTTTCCCCACCACCCCATGTAGCAGACCTTTCCGGGGCTTGTGGCATAGGATTCCCAGCATTGCCATGGACCAGTGACTTCTGAGGGTCTTTCTTCCTTCCCTTTTCCCAATAAGAGATTCACTAAGTTTATCCTTTTCCTTATCATTATCTGGAAATTAGATATGGGTGAGGGTGCTGGGAAGGAAGGACGATTTGTTACTTTAGTCTGTAGATTAAAGGACCATCAGAGGGCTATTTGAGCTTGATGGAAAAGTACTCAGAACCCTGAGGTCCTGGACTTTGAGCTTAATGTAGTGACTGTCTGGATTTCTAGTTGTCCCCTTTGAGGATAGGGCTAGTGTAGTCCGCTGTGTGCAGAGGTGAAAACTTTCTCATCTTTGGCATCCAGGGCAGACAATGGCAGACACGGTGTGTTCATTCCTATGCATATAATATTGCTCTACATTTCCTAGCCTCTCTTCACAGATAAACTTTCTGTAAAAGGTTAAATCACCTCTTGAGAGGGAAAGTAGGTTCATGCACATGTGGATGGAACTGATGTATGCTGCTTCTAGGCCTGACTCCAAAGACGCCTCTTGCACACACTCTGTTTTGTCTACATGACTGGGACCAAATGATTCTGAAATGTGTAGTCATTTAGATAGAAATAGCTTGTTGTAAGTGTGTTGAAGAGAGCCACTCAGCCTGTTTCAGATTGCAATGAAAAGTAAATCACTAAGTTTGTTACAGTGACTGATGCTACTGATCCTGAATAATACAAAGCTGATTATTCATCTACTCCCATACTGAGCCATACCCCCCTGGATGGACCATAGATACTAAACTCTTAGAAGAATGATTCTGGGGAACAAAATGGAATGCAGTAAAAGCAATAATGGACTTCGAACACCTTCCCATAGGACCAGAGACCTGTTGAAAGCAAATGATTCATCAGCACTCGGGAAATGTAGCATTTACAACAGATGGCCCAGAGGGAAGAGGGAATATGAGTTCCTGTATTCAGACATGGAGTTTTCAAAAAAAAGTAAGATCCTGCTAGGCACAATGGCTCACACCTGTAGTTCCAGCACTTTGGGAGGCTGAGGCAGGAGGATTGCGTGAGCCCAGGAGTTCAAAACCAGCCTGTGCACCATAGGAAGACTCATTGCTACAATTTTTTTTTTAATTAGCCAGGTATGGTGGCACGCACCTATAGTCCCAGCTACTCAGAAGGCTGAGGCAGAAGGATTCTTTGAGCCCACAAGGTAGAGGTGGCAGTGAGTTGTGATGGTGCCACCGAACTCCAGCCTGGATGACAGAGTGAGACCCTGACTAAACAACAACAACAACAAGTAATAATAATAATACATAGGTTAGATACTCCTTTGGGATAGAAAGGCAGGTCTGTGAATGTATGGATGATGTGTTGACATTGGTTGGGACAGGTGACCACTTCAAGATCCAGGACCCATGGTGACCTGGGCAGGTGCTGGAGATAAGGCAGCAAAGGTAGATGCTGCTAAATTCTGGGCACTGAAGGATTTACAGGGATGTACAAGGGGAGCCCTGGGAAAAATTTGGACCATAATTTGACCGTGCTATGGTGGGAGTGGAAATTTCCAGAGACATAAAAATAAAGAAGAGTTGTGGAAATTTTGAAAGTCTCTTGAGGATGGTTTATGATTTAAAGCTACAAGCTAATCAGTTTGGACTCATGGCAGGATGCACGCCTTATGATAAGTCTTTCACTGTGTAGCATGCCAAATTTACTAATACAGCAAGAGTTGAAATTTGCACACTATAACTCAGATGTACCAAAAAATGCACATTTAAAATCCAAAAATGATGTCATCCTGTTTCAAGTTTCCATTTCTACTCAGTAGATAAAACACTTTCAAATACTCTCAAGAGAGCTTGGTCCTTTTAGGTTTAACAGCCTATGTTGTAACTCATATATTTTACTACCTAAAAACATTGAATTTTTAATTACTCCCTTCTTCATTCTTCCTGCTTCCCTCTTAAGGGAATCCATGGTCTCAGGAGGTTAAACTACATTTCCCTGTAATCCAGCTTCATTCAATGAGTCACTGAGAATTATCTGCCCATATATGCTGAAATATGCCTGGTTCTACCTGGCTCCTTTGGCGTTTGTGCTAGCATTAGCTGCTCAAGTCCACTGTCCTTTCTTGGCACCAGGACACCCTCCTCTGCTGCCTCCTCATCCTATCTGGTTCTTTTAAGCACCTCTTGTCAAGCAGCAGTACACAGGGAAATTCTGGATTGTCTAGACACCATACCCAGGCTAAGAAGATATGTAAATATCTTCTGCAGCGATGTTGTCTTAACCTAGTCCTTTCCACTTCTCCAATCATATGGGCCTGTACATTTCATTACAGTATCTCGATTTCTATTGAAGACATGCGTCTCTGGGCCTTTTGCATGCTCGTCCGTCTGCCTGAAGTGCCCATTTCTGCTCAAACATTAGCCTATCAGAGAAGCACTTCGTGGCCACACTTTATAAAATATAACATCTCTTCACCCTGTATCGTCTGTCTCCTTTATTTTTCTTCAAAGAACCTACCATTACCTGACATAAATATGTATGTAACCACATGCTGTTTTACCTTATATGATGTAAGCCCCATGAAGACAGAAATATAATCTGTCTTGCTCCTCTGAATTTTTAGTACCTAAAAATTATAGGCACACAAGAAATACTAGTTAAATACATGAACTAGACTATGTCTTCCACATATGCAACATTTTACATACTCGCGCTCAAAGACTTGCAGAGCATTGAAATATACGGAAACAGTGTAATGTGGTGAGGTTGTAAGTAGGGATTCTTTCTTCATTTTTTAAACTATGTTTAAAATTATTAATAATAATAAGCATATGCTTATCTGGGACTAACAGTACTTTCCTGGTCTTCAAAGGTATTTTTGTGAGGATCAAATAAGATGATAAACATGAAATTGTTCTAAAAATTGTAAATATTTTGAGTAATGGGAGATATCGCATAAATGTAAGGTTATTTTGGCTAACGACATATGGTATGAGTAAATTATTAAGATAACTAACAGCAAATAAGTAATATAGAATAAAACAGATATGGGGGGGTCTCTGGGTAGTCTATTTTTTATCTACTTATTGGATTATTTATCATTTCACTTTACTTATTGAGATATAACCTTCACTAACACCTTCTTCGAGTTTCTTCTGCTTCTTAATGTGTCAGATGGATTTTTAAATTACTTCTTGGATTATATATTGTCCAAACTACTTTTATAAATTATTTCTCATATATAAGGCAAGCCAGAAACATGTTCTTCCAAATATTATGAGCTCTAAATTTAATTAAATCATATTGGAGACTATAGGAAATCTCTCTAGATCATACATGTAAGAGAAGTAAAATCTACCTTTATAGTCGATGGCAAAGTAATGAATACTCAAAATATTAGCAATGATATTGACCTACAGAGCATTGAAAAAATAATAAACTAAATCATCAGATATCACCCTACATTAGAGTGACAGAACACCTTACTTACTTCATATGTGACTCCCCAGTGAGAGAGCTACCCCTAAATCTTGGATAACTTTTCTAAAATTGTCTGCAGCGTCACGTCATCTTAACACTTTTTATTTTACATTAGATAAACATTTTTCTTCTCCAGTTTTTCTATCTTTTGAACACACTGGCCTCTTCTGAGAATACTTTACTAACAGCTGAAAAGTTCATTAAAGTATCATTTATCGCCTTGAATTCAAGCCCATAAAGCCAAGAAACTTAAAAGTAAACTATATTCCTTGGAAATAATAAAGCTTACCCATACAAAAGGGTGGATGAGTAGCACAAACTCATAGTCAAATAATGTATGCCATGGATCTAAAAAAAAAAAAACCAGTGAATATTTTGTTTTAGCATTATTTTTATAACAAATACTTGGTATTCAAGTTAATGGACTCAGCAAGGTGCCGATTACTGTGATAAAATGCACCTGGCAAAAAAGCGTACTTAACATCACCTCTCTAGACCCACATTTCTCCAAGGCAGACAGCACTTGAGTTCATGGATTCTAATCTAACATTATTTTCTGAATGATTAATTTACCCTTTTACCTATTTTTCTTTCTTTATGAAGTTGATAGATGTCAGTTGTTTACAATGCAAACAACAGAAAACATATCTAGAAGAAAGCATTAACCCATCATTTGGTGCATGTTCTTCCAGAATTCTATGTGCACAAATAATTATAAACATGCATCCTTTTACATAAATAATTTCTATATGCTATTTTTATTCTGCCTTGTATTAAATACACTATGTGTGTACTTCCAGGTCAATGAATATAGATATGCATCATACTTTCTCATGGTTAGATAATACAACATTATATAATGGCAGGGGCAGAAAATTCAAATGCTTACAATACTTAAATGGCAAGTACCTCGTTATTACCTTTATTTTTAGTAATTCTCGAGTCTTACTATAATTTTTCTTCCAGATAAACTATAGAAACATTTTATCGATGGAACCATTAGTATTTTTATTGAATTACGTTGAATTATAGAATAAGATAGGAGTGCTAACATCACTGAGGTTTCCTATCCAAGCACAAGATATAGCCTCTCACTTATTAAGTCATCATTTACATATCTAGTGGAGTTTAATTTTATTTCAAATTAATGAATCAATTCCTAAGGGTTTTTAGATTTTATAGTTTTGTTTTTGTTGTTTGTTTTATAATATGGTTGCTGTTATAAAAAGTAATACTTTTCTTATCATATTTCCCATAATAATACAGATGGCATAGATATAGATAAGGATATAGATGTTATGTATGAGCTAGACTGTATGTATTGGTCTCCAACTGGCCATCTTACAGAACTCTTTTGTTCCAGCAGTAGAACATTGTATTGAAGACCTTGTTCTAAGTCAGACAAGCAACCATGGGTTTGAAATTGGCTCTGACACAAAACACACATGTCCTCTAAAGCCTCAAGTATATCATTAAGTTTCCATTTCTTTGTCTATAAAATTATAATTTTTCATGGTATCTACTCCTTGAGGCTACTAGGAGGATTATATCTGATAAAATATGCCGTGTGATTTTCACAGTGATTTTAAGTGCTTAACACATGTTAGTAAGTAGCAATGTTTCTGATAGCTCTTCAGTGATTCTCATGGGATATATTCGCGGAGTGAAACCTTGCATATTGTTTTCCAATTTATAGTCTACTTTTTTTTTTTTTTTGCTTAATTGCATTGGAGCAATGTTAAATGACAGCAGTGGTAATGAGCTTTTTAGTCTTGTTCCTGACTTTATTGGAACAGCTTCAACTTTTTTACCATCAAACATAATTTTCCTTATTGTTTTAAGATTTATATTTTTTAAATCATATAAATGATGTCTACACATATACTTTTTGTATCAAAAAGCGTTTTTTCTTCATCAAGAATATATATTTTATTTATAATCCTTTAGTATCTATTAACTGATTTTTTTTTCTCCCCTAGATCATTATATTGCTTAATTATGTAGTATTTTGAAATAAATACTGATGATTGCAATTATTCTCTGTTTTATTCTGTGCTGTGTAACAAATTTTGGATTTATAAAATATATATGCAGATATTTGGCAATTTTTTTTCTTTTCATTCTCTGGGATAGTTGAATTAACATATTATATATTTTATACTTACTATATATTTTATATATATATAACATATATTTTGTGTTTGACGGTTTTTCTATTAAAACCACCCAGATCTGGTTCTATTTTCTGTAATGATACTTTAACAACTTTTCTAGTTTCTTTCATGATTGCTTATTTAGGTTTTGTTTCCCCTCTGGTAAGCATAGGTTTACCTATATTTTTCTAGAAGAGTATTTATCTTCTCTAAATTTTCAAACGTATCAGCATGAAATTTTACTTACTCTTCTTTAGTTATTGTCTGGATTTCCTCCTTGTGAATACTTCTTCCCCATTCCTAATTTGCCTTACTAGAGTTTTTCATCCCATACCCTGTCTTTCTTTACACACAGAGCACTGAGCCCCCTCATGAACAAAGACTTCAACAAAGGCAACTTTCCAAGTGCCAGCCCTCTCAAAAAAGCCAACAAACAAAATACAAAATTAGTCTTCAATAAAAATACTTCTATGAAGTATTAAAGTAAATTCAATATCATCTTTTAAAAGAATAGACTTCAAAGTTGAATGAATTCTTTTTAAATTCTTGACTCTAGTAGCTATTGTCATAAAACACTGAGCAGGTTATGTAACTGCTCTAAGCCTCAATTTTCCCATTTCTAAATTTCTGATTGATAGCAATATACTTCTCTCTGATATAGTTGTTATTAGATTTAACCTAAGTAATTCATAAAAGATGATTAGCATATTACCTGAACATAACAAAAATGCAATTAATTTTAACTTTTATTTTCATAAATACCGTGATAATTTTTTTCTTCTGATGATAACTAACTTGCCACAGTAGTAGAAATGGAGAGAACTTTTCTTATTTAATACCAATTTTTTAACTAAGACAATCAAGCATGGACCAGAATAACATGGTAAAAGGTACAAAATTACTCCATGACAAACTGATAAAGGTCAAATATTGACCAGGTGGGATGGCTCAAGCCTGTAATCCCAGCACTTTGGGAGGCCGAAGTAAGAGGATTGCCCGAGCCCAGGGGCAACTTGGTAAGACCGTGTCTCTACAATAAAAAAAAAAAAATTAGCCTGGCATGGTGGCACATGCCTATAGTTCCAGCTACTTGGAAGGCTGAAGCGGAAGGATCGCCTGAAACCAGCATGTCGAGGTGATGCCTACAGAGTGAGACTCTAACTAAAAAAAAAGAAAAAGAAAAAGAAAAAGGTAAAATGTTGTAAATAAGCATCCAATTAATTCTGTTCATCTCTCATGCTCACAAATTTAACAAGGAAAAATGCTACTGCTCCCCAATCTATAATTCCGTCAAACCAAGGGGTTTGAAATGACCTGAATATACTAGTTCACTGAAGTGCCCTCGTACTTTTGTATGTGACTCCTTCCATGTCTATATCTGTTCATCCCTAAAAAATTAGATGAAACAATTGTCTTCTCTTTTTTTCATTTTACTTTTATTCATTTATTTTTTTTTAGTCAGAGTCTCATCTAGGCTGGAATACTGTCACATGATCGTGGCTCTCTCAGGCTCAAACTTCTGGACTCAGGCAATCCTTCTGCTTCAGCCTTCCAAGTAACTGCATCTGCAGGTGCCAGCCACCAGACCTGGTTAATTTTTTAATCTATTGTAGAGTTTACCAAGTTGCCCAGCCTAGTCTTGAACCCCCAAGTTCAGGCAATCCTCTTGCCTCTACCTCCCAAAGTCCTGGGATTACAGGCATGGGCTACTATGCCCAGCCAACTATTACCTTCTTACAGTCTCTTTTAACCTTTCTAGGCCAACTTAAGGAATGAATTGTCTGTTTCCCTTTTCTATTTTGATCAGGCTTTTTAGCTATAGCACTAAACGCATTACTTAATTTTTTTGTGTGTATTACTCTAAGTGCCAGGTCTGTAGCCAGACTGCCTGGGTTTTAGTCCGCACTCCACCACTTAGTAGACGCTTAGCTCTGGCAAGATTTTCAGGTCTATGTTTCTCAGTTTCCTTATCTCAAAAATAGGAGTTACAAGGTTACCTACTTCATATGGTAGTCAAGGGCATTCAATGAGTTAAAACACATAAAGCTTTTTTAACAATGCTCAATTTTTCATAACTGTTCAATAAATGTTAATTGTCATAGTGTCACTTTTACTATTATTACCTTTACATATAGAGTACCTAAGTTCCTCAACAAAAAAGGCACTTAAATGTTCACTGAATGGTTGAACAAAGAGATGAACTTGCCATGAGCTTTTGGCGCTTATTAATGACCCAGGAGTGTCAGGATTCCTCTCAGCATGGTCCAGAAATCTGAACACCTGGAGAGCAAGTTTCAATAACTCTATTTCTAGTTTTATACACGTGCACTCTAAGATGCTTTGCATGACTCTCAAGACGTTTGGGAAACTCAGGTGATACTTGAATGCCGTCTTTCTACCCAGAAAGCAATTGAGAAGGAACAAGCTTTAGTAAGGGACATAACCTATCTGTCATCTTGCTCTGTGACCTCATATCCATGTGGCTCTGAGTAAGAAATTACTACCTGAAGAATACATTACCTCATTTACAAAATAACTGCGATATTACAAAAGGGTCAAAGTGCTAGGAAGATAGTAAATGCACAAGAAAGTTTAGTTTCCCCTTTTAGGTGAAATATGTAAATTTTAAAAATCTCATCATTAAAGAGTTGAGGAACAGGCAGACGTAGAGTAGGGCTGTTCAGAACCACCTCTGCTAAGCTTCTCAACTGTGAATCAAGAGAGAGCATCTAGTTCAATCCAGTCACGAAAACATTTGAGGAAACCAAGTCTGCAGGAGGGACGTCTGCGGGGCCAAGACACCAAGGCTCACACTGCTAACCCCACCTCAGCCTGGGCTTGCTGGAAGCAAGTCTCAGTCATACTTCTACTGACATTCTTGGTCACTGTTACACACTCACCTCTAACATCTTTCCTCTTCCTGCATTGTCATTTCTATACTACTACAGTTCTTCAAATCCATTTCCCCACTGTTGCCTTTACAGTCAGCTATTTCTAGTTACCTGAGACCTGCATTCTATTTCTTTAAACCAAACACATCTTCATCATTCACCTTTTTCTTCCTGCTCCCTATTCTTACATTCTTTCAGTAAATCCTGACTCTTTTCAGGGATATGTTTTCTGCCATAGCCCTCTCGGTGGCTGACATCTTGTCTACACTCTAGTTATTTGTCCCTCCATGTCTGAAATGTATGGCTGTAACCCTGCCAATTGACTGTATTCACTACCCTATTTACTTGGATATCTTGAAAGGATTATACTGCAAAGTATATTCATACTGTAGATGTCAGGGCTCCAGAGCCCTTTGTCCTTAGCTTATCATCTCACTCCACACCTTCGTCCCGCATGCTACATGTAATCCCAGATTGCCAACTATAATCCATATGCTAACAGTTCCTAAATCTATCTTTATATTCTGAGATCCAGTCTCCATAGATATTTCTGCTTAAACATTCCACAAGCAACTCATATTCAAAGGCTGAGAAATGAGTGTACACCAACCTTGAGTCACTTATCTCATTGATAGGCTTATGCCCTAGTCTAAACGGTAAATGTCATCCTGATGCAGCCCGTCTTTCCTGACTTTCCAAATCTAAGCAGGCACCAAGCTCTGAGAACTGCCCTTTTCAGTTCCATTCACATCACTCAACCCACTGGCACTGCCTTAGCACAGGCTCTAGTTTCTCATAGACATTGCTGTAATAACCTTACGACCAGCCTCCTTACATTCAATCTTATCTCCTTCAAATTTCTTCCCCACAGCGTTAAGAAGATTCAATATAGAATTCAAATCAGGTCATGCCACTTTTCTGCCTAAAATCTCTGATGGCGCTTCAAAGTTGTTGAGAAGATGTCAAGCTCCTTAGCATGTATAAAATGGCCTTTACTGACTGCATCCTCCCCACACATACCCCACTTACACCTCACCAGACTCTTGCACTTCATTGACCTACTTACATCTCCCCAATATGTTCAATATCTTCTCACCGCTAAAATCTTTCAGTATGCTAACATGCATCACTTCAGACCATGTTTTCTTTCTTCTTCATCCCCTAACAGCCCATCTCTTCTACCCAAATCTGGTTAATGCATCTTTCAGGCCCCAGGCTGAATCAGATTTTAACCATCTCGAGAAGCTTTTCTACAAGACTCTCCACTCCCTCATCTAGACTACTACCACACTTAGGTTAAATGCCCCACTAAGCAGTTGTCTTAGAATACTGTGCTTCATTCTGGAATTGCAGCAACCAGGCTCTATTGCAACTGACTGTTGACTTAACTGTGCCACAAAATCAGCCTCCACTCAACCTAAACTCAATTTCATGAAGTCAGGAGCTTTCTCTTTACTCGTATCTATATCTGTCATGTAATGCCTCAATTTGGTGAAAAAAAGTTTGATAAATTAAGAGAAAAGAAAAAAGAAAAAAGAAAGGAGGGGGAAGGAGGGAAGACGGGAAGGAGGAAGAGAAGGAGGCTGGCTCTCTGGAGTGACCGAGGTATGGAAATAGTCACCCATAGTTCTTACAAACAATTCAGACATGCACAAGTCCTGATCCAAGTTATCAGGAAAGATCAGGCACACCATAAATATTTAGGATATGAACAAAAGAAAATCTTCCAGATGGTTAATTATAAGTAGGTACTTTATTTAGCAAACAATCACTTTTACCATATGATAAATAATTCAAGATATGATAACTATTACTCCAGGCTTCTTATGTATATTAATCAATTCAGTTCATACAACCATAAAGGCAACCACACTATTTTTTATATCCATTTTACAAAGGAGAAAACTGAAGCAAGGAAAGATGATATAATTTGCCCAAGATCACACTGGCAGGACAAGGGTTTGACCCTAGGCAGTCTGACTCCTGAGTTTATGGTATTAACCATTAGACAGCACTGCCCATATGAGGGGACCCCAAAAAACTGGAATGTATTTATTAAAAAATTGTGTATTTATTTTTACATGTTTTAACTTCAATCACCTTCAAAATACTCTCCGTTTAATGCAAAATATCTATCGAGATGCTCTTTCCACTGCACAAAACAGTTTTTTAACTCATCAATTTTGATGCCTTTTAGTGCTTCTGCTGTTTTTTGTTTCACTTCTTCCACATTGGCAAAATGTTTCCCTTTGAGGACATTTTCATTGGGGAAATAAGAAATGTCACCCAGGGTGAGATCGAGTGAACAGAGAGAGTGAGGCATGGAGGTCATGCCATTTTTGGTCAAAAACAGCTGAACACCCATCTTGATGTGGGCAGGTGCACTCATAAATCACCCATCATAAAATGGGCAAATATGTTGAAAAAAATCTAAAAAAAAAATTCATTAAAGCTGAACTCAGCCTCTTACTACACTAGCTGGTACACTGATGCCAATGTGTTCCTAGAACACTTACCTAGTGGGGGAAACCTGTGCTACAAGGGACATGCTCTCCAAAGAAATAGTTCCTTTTGGGGGGGGGTCCCCCGTTATGTCTCTCTTTTCATTACATGTATTCATGTTGAATTACTTTCCATTACTGCATTTAACAACTTTTTGTAGAAGAAACACACACACACACACACACAAAACCAGCTTAGAACTGTAGTAGTAGTGTAGGCATTTTCGTGCTTAGAGCAGCCGGGAGTTAAAGTAAGGAGTGGCTGAAAAGCACAGATGAAGTATTCAACTGGGATCTGGGATTGGGCCTCTAACTTTCCTATCAGGTAACATGCTAAGTATATATTATTATTTAGAGCTACCCAAGAGCTGTGCTCAAATGATTGTTTACCTCCTCGCTTTTGCCTGGTTATGAGCCAAGGCATAAAACATCATGACTCTTAGTAAGCCAACAACTATAGATAATTTTTCCAAACAGCTACTCCAACTTCCAAGACTGTGCATTAATTTTGCTTTAGTTTGTCTCTTTCTGTGCTGTCACAGATGATCAAGAGAAATGGCAAAGATCAAAGAAATGGCAGTTCACCAATTTTTTTCTCTCTGAATAAAGAAGGTTCATCCAATTTTTCCAGACCCATATTTAATAGCTGATTCAACGGAAGATGCTTCATTTTTATAGCAGATTTGTAAAATCTGTATTGCATGAATAAGTTCCCTTTACATTGTCTTTCTATGGCTAATGGAATATACTATACTCAAATATGTGTTGATGTTCTACAGATTTTGGAGAATATAAAGCACTTTTTATAACTTCCCAGGATCTGTTTACACAGCCTAGTGGCTCAGTCAGTATAAACTCTATCAACTCCCTGACCCCTTAAACATTTTAGTAGTATCATACATAGTATATTGCATAGAATAATTATTTGGGAAAGCATTGGAAAGCCAAAAATAAATATTTAGAAGTACACACACTTAAATAAACATTAAACACTCAAATAGATTAACAAAAAATCCATTTTAACTTTAAAATGCCTATCATATGGTAAGCATTAAATGATTTTGTTAGCCTTCTTTTCAATACAACATTTTTCTTTTTTCTAAATTACCCTTTGATTTTCCAAAGGTTTGGATTTCTTTCCCTCCTTGTGTACTCTTGCAAGGATCCTGTGGAGACTCATAAAAACATTTTCTAGTATCCCAGGTGGCTCTCTTCTTCCTCCCCCTCCCCCTTCCCTCCCCCTCCCTTTCCCTCCCCCCTCCCCCCTCCTCCTCCCTTTCCCTCCCCCTCCTCCTTCTTCTTCTCCTGCTTTTTTCAGTTTTATAGGGCTGCCATAAAAAAGTACCGCAGACTAGGTAGTTTAAACAACA
>CAUYQG010066487.1:0-25608 GCA_963574415.1 Tarsius wallacei | reverse complement strand
GCTAATTTTTTGATTTATTGTAGAGATGAGGTCTCGCTTGCCCAGGCGGGTCTCGAACCCGCGGGCTCAGGCAATCCACTCACCTCAGCCTCCCAAAGGCGCGGGATTACAGGCTGAGCCACCGAGCCCGGCTAACATTTTATTTTTTAATGTAAATGGGATTGTTTTCCTAATTTTTTACAGATAGTATGTCATTACTGTATAGTAGCCAAACTGATTTTTATATTTTGTAACCTGTAACTTTACTAAGTTCCTTTATTAATTTTAAAAGTTTGGTGGGTGCATCTTTAGGGTTGTCTATACATACGACTATGTCATTTGCAAAGAGATGATTTAACTTTTTTTCTTTCCAATTTAGATGCCTTTTATTTCTTTTTCTTGCCTATTTGCTCTGGCTAGGACTTCCTATACCATGCTGAATAGAAGATGCTATCATGGGTATCCTTGTCTTGTTCCTGATATTAGAGAAAAAGTTTTCAGTCTTTCATGGTTGAGTATGATGTTAGCTGCAGGCTTGCCACATTTGGCCTTTCTTATGTTGAGGTAACATCGCTTCTATACCTAATATGTTGCAAGTTTTTATTATGAAAGGATGTTGAATTTTATCAAGTGTTTTTTCGCTTTTATTGAGATGATCACACAATTGTAATCCTTATTTCTATTAATACAGCATTTAGCATTTATTGATTTATGTATGAATTTTTAAAAACAAGTGTTTTGCCCCTTTCTTTCTTCTCCTTCTGTCCCCACAATATTTTCTCACTTAATGATATTCCATAGGTCCTTTATGCTTTCCTCATTCTTTTTTCAATTTTTTTTCTTTCTCTTTCTCCAATTGGCTAATTTCAAATGATCTATCTTTGGTTTGCTGATTTTTACTTTTGCATGTTCAATTCTGTCTTTGAAGCTCTCCATTAATCTTTTTCAGTTCTGTCATTGTATTTTCCAGCTCCAGGATTTCTTTTATTTTTCTTTATTAAACATCTCATTTAATTCATGTATTATTCTCCTAATTTTATTGGTTTGTCTGTTGTCTTTAGCATCTCACTGAGCTTTTTAAAGATGATTATTTGTCAGGCAATTTATAGTTATTCATTTCTTTGGAGCTCGCTACTGGAGCATTATTAGTTTCCTTTGCTGGTGTCATATTTGCCTGATTCTTCATGATCTGTATAGCTTTGCATTAATGGCTATTTATTTCAAGGAGCAAACACCTCTTCCAATTTCTACAGAGTGGTGTCAGCAGGTTAAGACGTTCTCCTGTTGGATCTGCTGGGTGGTGATATTACCTTCAGGATTGTAGTTAAAGTTGGATGATGCGACTGCTGCTGGATCCAAGTGGGGTTCACAGTGGTGGGCCTGTGGGCAGGGGCTCATGGGCATGAATTCTGTCTGGCCCTTGGGTAAAATGGACTGTTTCCAGGACCTTGGTCAGTAGAACTGGTGCTGGGATAAGGGCTCACTTCAGGGTTTGGAGTTGGGACTGTAGATGGCACTCCTGTTCCCAGGTGTATGGATGGGTGCAGGTCTTTCTAGGTCCCTGGGAGGGTTCCTATTAGTTAACCAGGCAGGTGAGAGGGCCTAAAACTGAGTCATGAGTCATGAGGCTGTTTCAGGGTCCAAAGATAAGCTTGAAGCCACCCTCCTAAGGCATGGATGGGCATGCTTCCTGCTGGATCCATTGGTGAGAGGAATGCCCTTGGTTTGCAGCTAAGTGGTGCTGAAGACAGGTCACAGGGCTGCTTCAGTACCTACAACTGGGTTGAGGTGGGTGAGCCTGACTCCAGTGTCATGGATGGGTATGTCTCCTGGCACATCCATGATTAGGGAGGACTGTTGCTAGTTTGCAGCTTAAAGGGCCCAGAGCCAAGTTACAAGGCCATTTCAGGATCTCCTGTGAAACTTAGGCTAGTCAGTTTGCCTCTGGAACATGGGTAAGCATGTGTTTCAGCAGGTCCCTGTGTGGACAGGACTGCTTTCAAACTATGGCCAAGAGGGATTGGAGCCCAGTCACAAGCTGCTTCAGGGTCTGTAGTCAGGACTGAGGTTGGCGGGCCTGTCACTCAAAGCATAGGTAGGTGTGACTTCTCCCAGGTCCCTTGGTGGACAATTCTGGTGGCAGAACCAAAGTCAAATGGGGCTGTAGCTGAGTCTGCAGGGGAACAAGGTTGTTTCCAGTTCTGCTCCAGGACGATAGTTAGCAAGCCTGCCACCTGGGTGTGGGCCTGCCATCTCAAAACAGCCCTTTCTGTTCTTAGGCTTTGCCTGGGTTTTGCAACTTCCTATCTGGGTCCCACAAGCTTCCACAGGGGCACTATTGTCCATGGATGGCTAACAAATTCTTGTTGCTGTGGGGGAACATGAGCGAGGCACCTTTTATTCTGCCTTCTTGCTCCCCTTCTTCTCTCTCTCTCTCTCTCTCTATATATATATATATATAATTTTTTTAAGCTCAACTGGTTATATATATATATAACCAGTTGAGCTTAAGATTAATCTTGTTATATTTTAAGCGGAAACTTAGTGAGGAGGGAATTAAGCAATTTTCCCAAGGCTCCCAGGACTCAAACCTTACTCTTCTGATCGCACAGCTCAAACAATCAACTATTATACAATACAATCCCATTTTTATGTATCCACCAGTGAATTTAGTCTCTTAAGTATAAAACAGCTTAGCCATGTGTAGTCTGTAATTTGAAAGCACCAAGAATGTCTTAGAAGCTATTCCTAAATCAAGTTCAATTTAAGAAATATAAGTCTTAACTTATTTTGTCTTTGCTTAGGATATTCAGCAAGTAAACTTATCTTGGTACACTAAGGAACAAACCAGCCAACTATACTAAAAAGAGGAGCGGATTCACTTCCCTTGCTGCTTTTCCCTGTTTATCCCGTATATTTTGAATAGATTTTATTTTTGCATGCAACCACCACAATCATTAGGGGATAATTCTGTTGTCTCTTTTGTCAAAAATATGAAGTATTTTCACTGTCTTCTGAGATTACTGAAATCTCAGTTGTGAAGCAAATCATTAGTATTTCAATCTTGGTTGTGTTTTCTGTGTGGGTCATGATGGAAACAGTATATCATTTCATTCCACTGATCAAATGAGGAGAGAGGTTTTAGGTAGAAATATTAATGCATAAAACCAAGTTGAAAGTGACAACATATTGTACTGTCTTTGACACTTTGATATACATTTCTTGGCAGCCCAAGATGCCAAGGGCATAAGAGACTGGATAATATAGGTCAAGAATCCTTGGGCTTTGAAACCCACATTTTAAATCAAAACTATAAACAAATGAATCTTAAAACTATCCACTTACTTAAAATGTATTATGGATATTTTAGAATCTGTGCTTTGCTGCATTATGTATTTATAATCTTGAAAGATAATAGATTTCAATGATCATGATAATGTAGCAGAAGCAAAATAATGCTCTGTCTCAGAAACCATTAATTCATTATTAAAAATCTAGATTATTAGATAATAATGCACTTACTATGTGTTAGGCACTATTCTAGATACTAGGTATCAGAGGGTTCCAAAAAGGGACAGGAATTTTAATTCCTGAAACTTACATTCTATTCAGAGAGACAGATAATAAATTAATATGTAAATGAATGTTACATAGTAATTAACAGTTTAAAAAAACACAGGGAGTAAGAAGGAGGCAGAAGTAACAAAGAGTCAGTAATAGTTGAGAAGCATTTTCCCACAGGCACAAGGAGAGAGAGTCTGTTGGAAATTCTCGAGCTGTTAAAAAAATTGTTTATTTAAGACAGTGACCGGGGCCAGGCTGGCTTGCAAACTGCAGAAAGTTTAGTAAGGGGGAGATTTGGACTTGAAAAGAATACATAGTTTCTGAGTCTAGGCTCAGGGCAAGGATGACATAAAATACCATTATATGCTGTAATGACTTTCATGATAGCAGCAGTTGCAGTTAAGATAATGGTGGGATATATACAGAAACTATTCAAAGCACTGTGCACAATGAACCATCATAGAGTTTAGATAGTCTTGCAAATGTCAGGTACTGACAGTGGCTAGAGCTGACTTAAATTCCAGGAACACACAGAATCTTCTGAGAGAATAATCAGTAGCTTAAAAATGAGAGCCAGGTTACTGAAAGTCAGAGAGTCAAAAGTGGTCATGTACAAGGCAAGACCAAAATCAGACTACTTATCTAGAAGTATCCTAATCTATACTTCTGAAAAGATAAAAGCCTACTGGTGCCACCATGAGATGAGGCCAAGCATCTCAGAAATGACTTTTATCTTATGTTTGAGGCAAACTGGCACCAAATGGAAGTATCTGAGTGTGTGTGTGTGTGTGTGTGTGTGTGTATGTGTGTGAGATTGAGAGAGAGAGAGAGAGAGAGAGGAAAGACGTAACTTGGGAGGTGTCTGTATGTCAAACCTGTTTATCATGTCTGGTACAATTAACTCAACTCATAATCTTTTTAAGGAAATAATTATTTAAGAAATGGTAACCTGAGTCTTTATACTATGTGAAACTACAGAATGAAGGCTGCTTTTCAGATAATCAGAACTGTTTACTGGCAATTTCAACAAAATCGACCATTTGCACTTAACCAATAATGTCCTCTTCAATGACAAGGTTAAGTGGTTCTGAATAGTTTCAAATCCCTAGAGTGGCTCAAACCCTTCATATTCAATGTAAACATCACCAAAAACAATGTAGATTTTGGGACCACATAAGTTTTGTGAACTTTAAGCATTAAAATGATTCCTTTTTTGAAAGACAAGAAAGCTTTCTCTAAATGTTTAGACATTAGGATAGGAACTTTTTGAAACAAGTATACAAGAATCAATATAGCATTATTTAGGTCTTACTTTATATACCTAAATATTATTTCCCATAACAGATAAATTATTTTAGCAAAGAATTTGTTAATGATTCCAATTCTAATCATTCCTATATTTGAACACATATATTGAACATGATCTAATAAAAAACTAACATGTGCTCATTTTCTAAAAACATGTCATTAATTGATTAAATGTGAAGAAAATAAATTGAAATTAAGGCTCAAGCTTATTCTATGAGGCCAATATTACTCTGATCCAAAAATTAGACAAAGACACAACAAAAAAGAAAACTATAGGCCAATTTATCTAATGAGCATAGATGCAAAAATCCTAAACAAAATATTAGCAAACCAAATTTAACAACACATTAAAAAGATCATTCATCATAATCAATGAAGGAATGCAAGGATGGTTCAACATATACAGATCAATAAATGTGATACATATAGAAACAGAATGAAAGACAAAAGTCATCCTATGATCAGCTGGGTGCAGTGGTTCATGCCTTTAATCCCAGCTACTTGGGAGGCTGAGGCAAGAGAACTGCTTGAGACCAACTTGGGAAGCATAGCAAGACTCTCTCTCTCTCTTAAAAAAACAAATTAGACAGGTATGGTGGTGCATGCCTGTAGTCCCTGCTCCTTGAGAGACCAAGCAGGAGGACTGCATGAGCCCAGGAGTCCAAGGCTGTAGTGAACTATGATTGTGTCACTGTACTCTAGCCTGGGTGATGGAATGAGACTCTCTCTCTCCTCTCCTCCCTCTCTCTCCTCTCTTCTCCTCGCCTCTTCTCTCTTTCTCTCTCCTTTCTCCTCTCTCTGTCTCTCTCTCTTTTTTAGAGACAGAGTCTCACTCTGTCACTCAGGTTGCAATCTCCACTCTCTGGGCTCAAGCAATCCTCTGCCTCAGCCTCCTGAGTAGCTGGGATTAGAGGCATGTACCATTATGCTCAGCTAATTAAAAAAATTTTTTTGAGAGGTGGGGTCTCACTATGTTGTCCAGGCTGGTCTTAAACTCCTGGCCTCAAGTGATCCTCCTGCCTTAGTCTCCCAAAGTGCTGGGATTATAGGCATGAGCCACCATGCCCGGTCTCCTTGTCTCTTAAAATAAAAAACAATCATTCCAATGAATGCCAAAAAAGAATTTGATAAAATTCAACATCTCTTCATGATAAAAACTCAACAAACTGGGTATAAAAGGAACATAACATGGTAAAAGCTGTATATGACAAACACATTTAGCATTATACTAAATGGGGAAAATCTGAAAGCCTTTCTTCTAATATCTAGAACAGGACAAGCATGCCCACTTTCACCACTTTTTTTTTTTTTTTTTTTGAGTTGGAGTCTCACTCTGTCGCCCAGACTAGAGTGCAGTGGCCGCTCCCGGCCACTGCAGCCTCAACCTGCTGGGCTCTGGCGATCCTTCCGCCTCAGCCTTCCAAGTAGCTGGAACTACAGGCGCGCACTACCACGCCCGGCTGATTTTTTTTTTTTTGATTTATTGTAGAGATGAGGTTTCACCTGCCCAGGCGGGTCTCGAACCCGCGGGCTCAGGCAATCCACTCACCTCAGCCTCCCAAAGGCGCGGGATTACAGGCTGAGCCACCAAGCCCGGCTTTCACCACTTTTATTTGATATAATGCTGTTAAGTCCTAGCCAGAGTAATTACACAAGAAAAAGAAATGAAGGGCATTCAAATTGGAAAGGAAGAAGTTAAATTATACTTGCTTGCAGATAATATGATCTTATCTTTAGAAAAAATCTAAAGTTTTCACCAAAAAACTATTAGAACTGATGAAAAATTCCACAAAGTTGCAGGATACAAAATCATCATACAAAAATCAGCAGAATCTCTACATGCCAACAGCAAACAATCTGAAAAGAAAACAAGAAGACAATCCCATGTATGACAGCTACAAATATAATAAAATACTTAATAATAAACTTAATCAAAAAATGAAAGCTCTCTACAATGAAAAGTATAAAGAGAAAAAAATTAAAGAGGACTAATGAAAGACATTTAAGAGGACACAAAAAATGGTAAGATAATCTCATGTTCATGAACTGGAAGAATCAATATTGTTAAAATACCCATATTACCCAAAGCAAGCTACAGATTCAATGCAATCTTTATCAAAATACCAATGACAGATACAAAAATAATTCTAAAATTTGTATGAAACCCAAAAGTCCCAGAATAACCAAAGCCCATTCTGAGCAAAAAGAACAAAGCTGGGGGCACCACATTACCTGATTTCAAGTTATACTACAAAGCTATAGTAATCAAAACAGCATGGTACTGGCATGAAAACAGACACATAGACCAATGGAACAGAATAGAGAACTGAGAGATAATAAACAGTTAACTCATCTTTGATAGAGGTGCCGAGAACATACAATTAGGGAAAGGATAGTCTTTAATAAATGGTACTGGGAGAACTGGATAACCATATTCAGCAGAATGAAACCAAATCCCTGTCTCTTGCCATTCAAAATCAAATCAAAATGAATTAAAGACTTATATCTACTAGAAGAAAACATTGGGGAAACACTCCACAACATTGGTCTAGGCAAAGATTTCTTGAGTAGGATTCCCAAAGCACAGACAACCAAAACAAAAATGGGCAAATGGAATAACATCAGACTAAAAAGCTTCTGCACAGCAAAGGACACATTCAACAAAGTGAAAAACAACCCACGGAGTGGAAGAAAATATTTGCAAACTACCCATATTACAAGGGATTAGTAACCAGAATTCATAGGACCTCAAACAACTCAATAGGAAAAAAAAAAAAGTCATTTTTATAGCATGCTTATTTAGCAGGACTATGATTTGCCCTCTAGTGTATGTTGATATCATTTCAACTTAAAGATTTGCTTATTACTATTTCACAGTGATGCTGAGATGATCAAAATGGAACTTAAAATTTGTCAGCAACAGTATTTAAAATTTGGAAGATTCAGGACTATGAAAGACATTGAAGAGCTACATGAAAGAGTCAGCTTTTTGAGTTCTGGTGTGCACGTTTTGTGCAGGTGATAGAGGCAATGGATATTTGGTTGCCTTCTCGGCTATAATCACTCACAATTTCCTTGAGTACACTATGCTGCTTTCTTTCTTTTTTGGTTTTGAACCTTTAATGAGAAAAATATATACTATCAAGCTCAAGAGCACCGTGTGTTTGGTGTGTCACTGGGTCAAGGGATGGGGATACATGGCCGGACAAGCAGACAGGATTTTCTTCAACAAAGATACACACGGTCACAAAGTGAAAAGCCAGCGTCCGATAGGATCAGCTCTCGGTTTCCTCATCAGTCCAGCGGCACGTTGGCGATCACCCGGCTGATGGGAAACACGTCCAGACTCCGGGCACTCCAGCGTGCCCTCCAACCAACAGCACACTGTACATTTTCCTCGGAAACTCCTCAACCCGCTCTTACCCCTGAACCGGTCTTCGATCAGGTGCAAAGTGTCTGCTGCCTCTAGGAGCGCCGTCCATTCCACCTTGGATATCATACGCCCCCACGAAGTTGGGGTTGAACTCCACCGGGCGGACGTGGACCTCGGTGGCCTGGAGGCGTAGGGGGAAGCCACGGGACCCCACCCTCCTGCACATGCGAGCTCAGCAGATTGTGGGTGAGCAGTTTCACGTTGCCTTACGGGCTTGTGCTAGGCCGGAACCCTAGGCTGCTTTCTTATCCATTAAAGTAGGTGACAGTTTGCCTTTTCTCATCTCCTATATCTCATTTTAAAAATGGAATTGGGCTGAAATTCTTTGGATAAGAGGACTTAAGAATTCCATTTGTCAAGATGAAGGCAAGAAAATAATTTATTTCAATCATTAGAACCTTTTGACAAACAGGCTACTTTTCTTGATTTATAAAAAGCTCATTCAAATGAATTAAAAAGTGAGCAAATCGATGTAAAAAAAATGGGCAAAAGATAAGATTATGCAACTTACAGGTCAACACAAATGAGCTTTTGGATAGCAGAACACGTGAAGGATTATGGAGAGTGGCTCCCCAAGGGAGAGCGTGGAAGCACTGTGTACCTTCCCCCATGCCTTGCCCAATGCATCTCTCCATCTGTATCCTTTGCAATATTCTTTATAACAAACCAGCAAACTCATGTCAGGGAAACCAGCACAATATGCCAGTCATGCCTTTGAATGCAGTGGATCATCAGCCTGACAAGCTGTGCACAAACAACTGAGGTGACAAGGCCTCAGTTTACACACTGCCTTTGGATATTATTTTCACCAGGAAACCTGAACAGCTCATGGTGCATTCAAGATTTGTGCAAGATGTTCACAAAATATGGCTGTTCCTTAGAGTTCACTGACTTCCTCACACTGGTGAACAAGAAAGTTTTTCAGTATAGAGTGGATGTTTGCAAAGACCCCAGTGTAACTGGAAAGAAGCATGTTCTCTGCTTTGCCTCAATGCTAAGTAAAAAGCAGTATTTCTTACCAAAATCTAATTAATAGGGAGTATTTTATCTTAGATCTGTATTCAAAATCTTTCCCCTCTTTTTATTTTAATTTTATGTGTTTTATTTAACTTATTTTTTAAAATAAGTATCACTAGGTTGAAGCATATTGTCCAGCAATTTAAAATGTTTTAATGTTCAATGCCCAGCATTTTAAAAAAATAGTTGCCTTTTAAAAAAATAGTTAATGTTGGACATGGTGAAAGGATTTGATATGTAGAAACAAAATCGTTATGGAATTACTATAAATAAAAATCTACATGCATTAATAATTTTTGATTTTTTTTTTCAGTAAACTGCAAAGTTACCCATGACATCTGGATGATTTAACTTGTATTTTCTGACTTTTAATCCAAGTTTATTGTATCATGTGTTTGCAATTTTCGAAACCCCAAAATTAGATTATTGTCATCGGTTAATAAAGTACTTGAAATTCAAAAAATACAAATGACCAGTAAATATGTAAAAGATGCTTAAAATAAAAGAAATGAATAGCAAAACATGAGATATCTATCAACTTGATAAAAAAAAAAAATAGTCAGTTGCAGTGAAAATCTGGAGAAAAAAGCCTCTTGTACCCTACTGATGGAGGCATAAATTTGAATACTCTCCTGGAGAGCAATTGTCCTTATTTATGAAAATCTTAATTGCATATATCTTTGGAAGGAGCAAACCCATCTTATGAAATTTACTACATGAATATAGTAATGGAAATTTGCCTAGATTTATGGATACAGATACCATACTCATTAATTACATTATTATTTGTAATGGAAAAAACAGTAAATGGCCAATTCCTATTAGCAGAAGTTGGTGAAATAAAATAAAGGTGCAAATACTGGCACCTAAAAGATAATGAAATATGTATATGAAATGATTTTCAGTATTCATTAAAATACTGTATAAGTTTAAAAATGAGTGAAAGGTGGACTTTAAGATACTTGAAAAATGAGTTTGCTGAAATCATGTTACCTCCTTTAGTTTAGCTTATCCAGGGTTGAATTACAAAACTCATACAGATTTATAAATATATGAAAATAAGGAGTTAGGAAGTAATATTTATGTCTTAATAATTTAAATTAACTTTGTATTATTTTATGGAATGACATGAAAAGAAAACAGAGGCTCCTTTGTAAGAAATATGGGAAAATTACCTTACATTCTGAATTTTTAAGCTTTAAATGTGAAAAATGTCAAGCACTTATAAAAGTATAATAGTATATTGAACTGTATATCTATCAGTGCTATGGTATTACCATATTGCCATTTGTTTTTGTTTTTTCTTCCTCTGAATGTACTATATTTCTAATGATCATCTTTAACAGAAGGAACTTCTAACTTTTATTTTTTTTATTTTATTTTTATTTTTTATTTTTTTTTTGAGTTGGAGTCTCACTCTGTTGCCCAGACTGGAGTGCAGTGGCCGCTTCCGGCCACCGCAGCCTCGACCCGCTGGGCTCCGGCGATCCTTCCGCCTCAGCCTTCCAAGTAGCTGGAACTACAGGCGCGAGCTGCCACGCCCGACTGATTTTTTGATTTATTGTAGAGATGAGGTCTCGCTTGCCCGGGCGGGTCTCGAACCCGCGGGCTCAGGCAATCCACTCACCTCAGCCTCCCAAAGGCGCAGGATTACAGGCTGAGCCACCGAGCCCGGCTGGAACTTCTAACTTTTAAACTCCATGGATGTTGATTGTGTATCAGTTGGATGTTGGTTCTCCTTTGATAGTGATACTATTATTTGACTTTAAGAAGATATTATTCTCCAGCTTCAGAAGGTCATGGTTTGGGTTTTATTCCAGTAATAGTGATGCATTTGGGCTGAGTCATATATAAAGTGTCCTCTCCAATCTCCCCTCTAACTGACAACACAAATTCTGGGGTAGTTGGGTAGGGTAAAGAGTTTAGTTAGGGTCATCTGGAAATTGACTGATACACAGTACAATAACTAAACTGACCTCATTGTCATATGGAACCTGCCCTTCAGCCTAACAACCTCCCATAACTCATGCTGTGTTCAATAGATTGCTTTCCTGATAATATAATGGTTACATTCAAGCTCTGTAAAAATCTAGGCACAAGCCATGTAATTCCTCCATAGTACTGGGACATTTATACAGGGGCATTTACTTAAGAAGGAAAAGCCGTATTAAAATGCTGTTAGGACCTTATTTTAAGTTTGGATAAACTAGATCAAAGCTCCAGATTGCCAGGCATAAGTGCACATGGAAATAAACGTTAATTAGTATAATGTTTTTATGGTGCTGTTACTTTCCCTCATAATGACGTTTACGCACATCCACTTAAATAAATCAAGGCTCCATCTCAACTGATTTGTTTAGAGGAAGTTCATATACAAATAAGAGAGTTCACAAAAAGGACAGGGAATTTACTATTTATTAATATGAGTGCTGGCAACCAGTTGTTGTTTTATTAAAAAAAACAAAAAAATCAGTGGGGACATAGCAATATTTCCACTGCTGTTAGTTGATCCTGGTGCTAATGACTTTCCATGTAAAGTTCATTACTGCCCAAGACATCTCCTTTCACTCCAACCTCTCTTGCCAGACCACCACAATTACTAACTTGCCTCAAAGGAAATTCTGAGATAGCTTTCTGTACTTCCTCATGTTCTCATGGATCCTTGTAAAAATCTCTATCTTATTAAGCATTCCCTGTTGATTTCAATGTGGAAAAGACTCACTGACCCCATTGTACAGTTCCTTTAATTTTTCAAACATATAATTCAACTCAGCAGATATCATGCAAAACCAGATTTGAACGTCAGGTTCATCTGTATTACAAGACCAGGTGTCTCAAATGCATGCTTTTCCAGTTCTCACACCTGCATTCTTGGCATTTATCAATAATTAAACAGCTCATTTATTGAACTGCTGAGATAGGAATCAACTTCGGAATTTTTTTCTAACCGTTCTGGGGGCTGCTTGCCAATCCATATTGTTGACACAAGAGTTGAAAACCTATTTACTATTCTACTTCAGTAAGTATTTGAGATGAGATCTTTCTTTTCTTGTTTAGCAGAGTATTTGGGTAGATCTCTGGTTGTCAATGTTCTCCATGGTGTCTTAAGACTTCAGCCAAGGTACCTCAGGGGCTGCCTCTGGGAGAAGAAGAGTGAGGCTCAGAGCGAGGGTGGAGTCCAGATAAGGATGGTTCCTTCTTCATTCTTTGTCCCCTAAATACTTTTAAAAGATAAATACTTTTATCTGTAGTATATATTGAAGTTCCTGGTAAAATTTTATTTGAGAAAACATTCCTACAACTAAAAAAAATAAGTTAAAATCACTAAATTGTTATCAGCATTTGGATCACAGTGTTTATATCACTATATTATTTCATAGATTGATCTGACTGAAACCAGCATAATCAGCCAACAATTTAATCTTTTCATTTGAAGATCTAAATTTACAGAGTAACTTCTCTAAGTACTGTTTTTATGTTGTTTCTATTCATGAAGGAGGCTTTCATGAATCAATGATTCTAAGATCTTCCAGAGGACAGTTGAAGAATTGTTCTCTTACTAATTCATTAATGAAGCAAAAAAAGTTATTGTAATGCAAAAATTAATGTATTAAAGGTATTAATGCAATAATTGAACCATTTAGATAGACATCAGTAAGTATACAGAAGATTTTATTGTCTTTATTTATTAACATCTATTAATATGTCAATTATCCTTAAATTAATGTAGAGATTGAACACAGTCTTAATCTAGAACCCAGCAGACTTTTTTGTCAAAATTGACAAGCTGATTATAAATTTCATATGAAAATTCAAAGGACCTAGAATAGCTAAAGAAAGCAAAAGAACAAAAGTGGAGGGCTTGCCCTACCTGATATTAAGATGTATTAAAAAGCAACTGTTATCAGAACTGTTGATAGCATGGTTACTGCCACCAAGCTAGACAAATAAATCAATGGAACAGAATAGTGAGACCAGAAAGTCTAGACCCACACATATACGGTCAACTGATTTTTTTCAGAGGTACAAAGGCAATTTACCAGAGAAGGACAGTGTTTTCAATAAATGCTAATGGTACAATTTGCAACCTATGTTCATATACATATATACAAACAAAAAGGACCCTCCATAGCTGGGCAGTACAAAGGACACGAATAGACACTTTCAAAAGAAGACATACAAGCAGTCAACAGACACATGAAAAAATGCTCAGCCTCACTAATCATCAGAGAAATACAAATCAAAACTACAATGAGATGCCAATAAGGATGGCCACAAGTAACAAATAAAAAAATAACAGATGGTGGTGCAGGAGTGGAGAAAAGGGAACACTTCTACACTGTTGGTAAGAATGCAAGCCAATTCAACCTCTATGGAAAGCAGTGCAGAGATTCCTAAAAGAACTAAAAATTGACCTTCCATACAATCCAGCAATCTCTCTTCTGGTAATATACCCAAAGGAACATAAATTGCTCTACCAAAAACATATCTGCACATGCATGTTTATTGTAGTACTAGTCACAACAGCAAAAGCATGGAACCAACCCTACTGTCCATTGAAAGTGGACTGGATTAAAAAAAGTGGTACATATACATGGCGGAGTATTATGAAGCCATATAGAAGAACAAAATCATGGACTTTGCAGTAAATTGGATGGAGTTGGAGACGATCATACTAATTGATTTATCATAGAAACAAAGAATTGAATACTGCATGTTCTCACTCATAAGTGGGACCTGAACATTAATCACATTAGTACAAGGGGGTTATCAACATTTGCTTCTAAGGACACTTCTAAGGCAGAGAGGGTGGAAGGGAGGGAGACAGGGAGGAGGATAGGGGGCATGTAACAACACAAAGGGTACCTGGTCCTATACCGGGGAAGTGAGGGCAAGTTGGAGGCCCAAACTTCACCTGCATGCAGCCTACTTGTGTAGTTAATCCTTACTTGTACCCCCACATCTCCATAATAAAATAAAATAAAAAGATACCATTTTCTCTCCCTCAAAAAAAATAAACACAAAATGTACTACTGACCTAAATGTAAAGCAAAGAACTATAACACTTAAAAAAAATATTTAGGAGAAATTCTCTATGAACTTGAGTCAGGCAAAGATTTCTCAGGTTTGACACCAAAAATATGTTCCATACAATATCACCTGATAAGTTGGAGTTCACCAAAATCAAGCATGCCTGCTATTGAAAAGACACTGTTAAGAGGTTGAAAAGTCAAGCTACAGATTGGGAGAAAATATTTGCAAATCACTGACCTGAGAAAGAACCTATGTTGAGAATATATAAAGAACTTCCTAAACTCAGTCATTTAAAAAAATGCAGTTACAAAAAAACAGAAACATTTGAACAGACACATCACCAAAGACAAATACAGATGGCAAATAAGAACACAAGGTTGCTTTATATCAGTAATCATTAGTGAAATACAAATTAAAATCACAATGTGATACCACAATATCCTATTAGAATGTCCAAAATTAAAGACTGATGATATCAAGTGCTGCTAAGCATGTGAAGTAACTAGAATGCTCATTCATACACTGCTGACCAGGTTCTTAAAAAGTTACTCATGGCCAGGCACAGCGGCTCACACCTATAATCCCAGCACTTTAGGAGGCTGAGGTGAGAGGATTGCCTGAGCTCATGGGTTCGAGACTAGCCTGGGCAACTTGGTGAGACCTCATCTCTACAATAAATCAAAAATTAAGCCAGGCGTAGTGGCGCATGCCTATAGTTCCAGCTACTTGGAAGGCTGAGGTGGAAGGATCGCCTGAGCCCAGCAGTTCAAGGCTGCAGTAGCTGGGAGCGTGCCACTGCACTCTAGCCTGGGCAACAGAGTGAGACTCCGGCTCAAAAAAAAAGTTACTGATACAACTACCACATGACTCAGTCATTCCACTCCCAGTTATCTGCCCAAGAGAAATAAAAGTATATGTCTACACAAAGACTTGTGGATGAATGTTTATAGGAGCTTTATTTGTAATCGCTAAAGACCAGAACAATCCAAATGCTCAACAGGTGAATAGATAAACACATTCTGGTAAATCCATGCAATGG
The DNA here is from genome assembly GCA_963574415.1 of Tarsius wallacei. NCBI lineage: Eukaryota > Metazoa > Chordata > Mammalia > Primates > Tarsiidae > Tarsius > Tarsius wallacei. The sequence continues at coordinate 10,234 of CAUYQG010066487.1, read as the reverse complement.
ATTCGTGTTCACCAATAAAAAGGAATGAAAGATTGATACATAAAACAAACATATATTATATGTATGAGTGCATATTATATGATTCCATGATGTAAAATTATTAAAAAATTCAAACTAATCTATAGTGGTGGAAGGCAGCTCATTGATTTCCTGGAGATGGGAGTGAGGAACAAGGAGGGAGGGATTACTAAGGGGCATGAGAGAACTTTTTGAAATGAAAGCTATGTTCGGTCGGGCTTGGTGGCTCAACCTGTAACCCCAGCGGAGGCCGAGGTGAGTAGATTGCCTGAGACCTCGGGTTCAAGACTAGCCCTGGCAGCAACTTGGTGAGAACTCATCTCTACAATAAATAAAAAATTAGCCACACCTTGTAGTTCCGGTTACTTGAAAGGCTGAGGTGGAAGGATCGACAGAGCCTGGCAGGTTGACACTGGGGTGGCCATGAGCATGCCACTGCACTCCAGCCTGGATGATGAAGTGAGATGCCAACTCAAAAAAAAAACAGAAAGAAAGAAAGAAAGAAAGAAAGAAAAAGAAAGCTATGTTCATTATCTTGATTGTAGTGATAGCCATGTGGGAGCATACATGTGTAAAAACGTGTCACGTAATACCCTTTATGTGCAGTTTATTGTATGCCAATGACATATCAGTGAAGTTGTTAAAAATGTATGTACAAAAATGCTTATTGCATTGTTATTTATTGTAGTCCAAAATGGAAACAACAAAATTTCTAACAGAAGGGAGTGACTAAGTAAATAATGATGCATTCATAAAACATAATTATCATGTAGCCATTAACTTTTATCAGTGGCTATTTAATAACATGGGGAAAGGGACAAGTTGCAATGAAAATTTTAATAAAAGAGAGAATTCAAAAGTGTAGATAAGCATGATCCTGATTTTTGTAAAATGAAAGTGTAATAGAAACAAAAAGTGGGGAAAGTCACTTGCTTAACACCTGTGATACACTAGCTCTATCACTTGGGACAAAAACAGTCTCTTAACACTATGTATTAAGTTGATGCATAAGTTCACAGAGTTGTTTTTGGCATGGCAACACTGTGGTGTTGGGAGTGTATCGTTTGTCTTTTGTCATTTGGAGTGACAATATTATGCCTGACATGCCTTGCATTTTGCAGATTTGAAGAAAGCTAGTGCTATTTGTGGGCTAAAGAAGATGGAGTGTCAAGTGGGAAAAACCAACACTTCTGACAGTCTTCTGTTTAACAGAGGAATAAAGGCAGCGAAGGTGGCTCAGAACATTTGTGCCCTGTACGGGAGAATGCCAACAGGAAAAGCACAGCAAGAAAATGGTTTTGTTATTTCAAAGAGAGCCACTTTGACCTGAGTGATTCCCCATGTTCAGGAAGACCATCGGGCTTTGATGAAAACCATTTAAACACTTTAATCCATGATGAACCATGCCAGCTGACTCGAGACTTGGCAAATGTGATGAACTGTGACAGGTCAACCATCATGCAATATTTATATCCTATAGGCAAGCAAAAACGCTACAAACTTATGCATCAACACAATGTATCTTAACTACAGATCAAATGAATTTTTAAAGAGCAGTGTTTGGGCAATCTCTTTTCTCCATAGATAACTGATGCATAAAAAAATTAAGCACCTTTATTTGACCTCTGCATGGATAAAATACAACTCTGCTTGAGCAGGCTTGGATTTATATGAAGTTCTATTTATTTATTTATTTATGTTTTGAGTTGGAGTCTCCCTCCGTCGCCCAGACTGGAGCGCAGTGGCCGCTCCCAGCCACCGCAGCCTCAAACTGCTGGGTTCCGGTGATCCTTCCGCCTCTGCCTTCCAAGTAGCTGAAACTACAGGTGTGTGCTACCACGCCCGGCTAATTTTTTGATTTATTGTAGAGATGAGGTCTCGCCAAGTTGCCCAGGTGGGTCTCGAACCCGCGGGCTCAGGCAATCCACTCACCTCAGCCTCCCAAGGTGCAGGATTACAGGCTGAGCCACCGAGCCCGGCTTGAAGTTCTATTTAGATGGAGCAGTTCTAGAACTCAATTCATGTCTGATTCATCTTATAGACTAATTTTTATTGTGCAGTAACATAAAAGCATTTTTTAACATAATAAAAGTTGTAAGAAAGATTTTTTTTTTGGCCACTAGTTGTAATCACATATGGATCTCTTTACATGATTGCTATAAAAGATAGCACCTTATTTTGTGGAAAACTAACATGCTCTATATTTGATCAAATAATCTCGGCTGTAACATAACCATGTGATTACGCTAGAAAGTATGATTTCATTTCTACAGTACGCAAATGATAAATTCTTCATTCAAACTTAATATCCTTATTTTCTGCATTCTGCTTCCCACACTATGGTATGTTTCCCATGAAATTCAGATGGCTCCACTATGATGAGAAAGTGGCAAAAGAAAATGAGCTCATGGTATTTATTTTCGATTCAGAGGATTATAATCTCCAGGAAGCCAGTGACCAATTATTTTATGAGTTCTCGAAAAATGGGTAGGACACTGGAGAACACTTAATAAATCTTTAATCACTAAACATATTTTTAATAAGATTTGCACTGCACAGCCAAGCTCTACAAATGGGAGTAAGACAGATTTGTAAATCACTTATCCTCCAAGTGCCAAGGTCTGTACCCATCTCCAAATTCTCATTTTCCAAATTCAAAGGACTTAACCATAGCCTACAGAGAAGCTACTCAGTGCCTCGGGGAAAATGTTTATTTTCTAACAAAGAATGGCAGACGTTGAGAGCAGAGGTTGAAAGGAGAGAGCCCCCATCAATCTAGTTTTCCATACTATATATCTTGACTAAAAGATTAAGAGCTGAAAGATGTTTAATGACTTTCTCTTACTGAGGACATATGGAAGGCATTTATTTTTCACACTTAACAAAGTACAGTTTGAAAATGATGGTGTAAGTTAACCCAAACAACGTGAAATACAAAGTACTGGATCAAAAGGAGTGTGTGGATCCAGTTGGCTTTTTGCTCATCTCAGGGAAACATGTTGGCTGCAATTACAAATGAAGCAAATTTGCTGTGGTGTAAACATGAAAGGCAGTGTTGAATCTGCGATGGTGCTTCAGAAAGGAAAAAGAGGACCAGAGTGAATCACTAGATTGAATATATTCCTCCAACAGAATGTGTATTAGGCTGGGCGTGGTGGTTCATGACTGGAATCCCAGCACTTTTGGGAGGTGGAGGTGAAAAAATTGCCCAAATCCAGGGGTTTGAGACCAGCCTGGGCAACTTGGTGAGACCTTGTCTCTACAATAAGTCAAAAAATTAGCCAGGTGTGGTAGAACGTGCCCATGGTTCCAGCTACTAGGAAGGCTGAGGTGGAAGGATTGCCTGAGCCCAGCAGGTCGAGGCTGTGGTGGCTACGAGCATGCTGCTGCACTCCAGCCTGGAAGACAGAGTGAGATTTTGACTCAATAAATAAAAAATGTGTATTAGGCCAAATGATAAATGCCTAATTTAAAATAATAATAAAAAAGTTTAAAGTGGTAATTATATGCTAAATGTGTTCATTTTATTATTTCAACTAATATTTTTATAACTTTATGAGGACTGAACTATAATTATACCCATTTTACAGATGAAGAAAGAGCAGTTTATCACTTATTTTGACAGCATTCAAGACAGAAGCTTATATCTATGGTGTTTTAACCATTTCTCTACTGTTCCTATCAATAGGAATTCCTAAGGCAGGCTGACCAACTTAAGACAACATGTTAAGAAAAAATTATCTTAGGACATTTTAGTTAAGTTATTTTACTAAAAAAAAAGGTATTAGGAAACATGCATTCTTGTTTCTACACATTGAAGAAAATTGCAAAGGCTATTTCTTGAAAAAAAGAAAAAAGAATATATGTATATATTGGAGTCAGGGTCTCACTCTGTCACCCAGGCTCAAGCTGGAGTGCAGTGGCATGATCATGGCTCATCACAGCCTTGACCTCCTGGGCTCAGGCAATCCTTCTACCTCAGCCTTCCAGGTAGCTGGGACTACAGGCATGTGCCACCACACTTGGCCAATTTTTTAATTTTTTATAGAGATGAAGTCTCACTATGTTGCCTAGGCTGAAAATGCTTTTAATTAATTAACAAACTCAATTTACTCTGGGTTTCATTCTGCTTTTAACTTTCATAAGATCTGAAATGGTTTGGTCCTGAAAGAGTCAGTGTTATTGGAGCATATTTCATTTTACGGTTCAAGGAGTACCCACTAATGATTTATAACTTTGTAGCCATGAAAGGAAACATACAAAACCAAGGGAAACATACAAAACTCCTGCTTTTTGCCAAACTGTCATCTATAAACCATTCCCTACAAGGTACTGCTATGATAGTTTGTTTTCTAGTGTTTAAAGAATAAGGTTTTTTGCTTATTTTAATGCTTTATTGAGAAATAAATTATGTAACGTACAATTATCCAGTTAAAATGTACAATTCAATAGTTTTTAGTACATTCATAGATATGTGAAACCTCCACAATTTTAGAACGTTTTCATCACCTCTGAAAGAAACCACATACGTTTTTAGCTATGTCCTTCCTCCATACCCCACCTTCTCCACCCCCTACGCAGCCACCAATCTACCTTCTGTCTTTATAGATTTGCCTGTTATAAACATGTCATATAAGTTGAATCATATAACATGTGGTTTCTTCCATTTAGCATAATGTTTTCAAGCTTCACCCGTGTTCTTTTCAATGACCACAAAATATCCCACTGTATGGATATACCACATTTTCGTAATCCATTTATCAGTTGATGGACATTTTGGTGTTTCCACCTTTTGGCTACCATGACTAATGCTGCAGTAACCATTCACATACATGTTAGCATGTGGGCATATGTTTTCATTTCTTTTGGGTATATACCTAGAAGTGGAATTGCTGGGCCATATGGTTACTCCTTGCTTAACTGCTTTAGAAACTGTCAAGATTGTTTTGCAAAGTGGCTGCACCACTTTACATTTCTACTAGCAGCATATGAGGATTCCAGTTTCTCCACATCCTTGCCAACATTTGTTAACTGAATTTTTGATTTTAGCTATCTGTGGGTGTGAAGTGGTATCTCATTGTGGTTTTGATTTGCATTTCTCTGATGACTAATAACATTGAGCATCATTTCATGTGCTTATTGGCCATTTGTATATCTTCCTTGGAGAAATGTCTTTTCATGTCTCTTTTCTACTTTTTAGTTGGGCTATGGATATACTTATATTTTATTGAGTTGTAGGAGTTCAAGGAATTCACTTATTCTGGACATAAGTCTCTTACAGATTTGCAAATATTTTCTCCCATTCTATGGGCTTATTTTCACTTTCTTGGTAGTGTCCTTTGAACCAAACAAGTTTTTAGGTCTGATAAAGTCCAGTTTATTGATTTTTTTCTTTTGTTTCTTGTGCTTTAGTTGTCTTATATAAGAATCCATTTCCAAATCTAAGGTCACAAATATTATATTTTCTACTATGAATTGTAAAATTTTAGCTCTTAAGTTTGGGTCTTTGACTTATTTTGTATTAATGTTTGTGTTTGGTGTGTGGCAAGTGTGCAATTTCATTCTTTTGCATGTGGTTATCTAGTTGTTCCAGCACCCACTTGTTGAAAAGACTGTTCTTTCTTCATTACATGTTCTTGCACTCTTGTCAAAAATTAGTTGGCTATAGACACACGGATTTATTTCTAGACTCTCAATTCTATTACACTGACCTATGTGTTTATCCTTATGACAGTACCAAAACTGTTGTTTTGTGAAAATAAGATTTTACAAATACTTATGGTTAGCACAGTTCAAGGTGTCACAACTTTGACATTAAAAAAATGAATAATTAGCATTTAGATTGGCAAATAATTTCGCTCAAATGATCTAACTACTTATTAAAACCTTATACTCTACCATTAGTGAACTATTATAAAGTTGTGTGCTATTCACTATGTTTAGGACAAAATTTTCATGACAGAGACTCATTTTCTAATCTGATTGTGTATTTTGAAAATTGAAATCTCAAAATAAAATAAATTATACAATTTTAGAACTGGGAAAAAAAACCCTTAAATCTATGCCAACCTATATTTCCTTTCCTTTCTTTTTTTTTTTAACAGATAAAAAGCCACTCTCCATAATAAAAATGTCACCTTTTGCCAAACTGTGACCTAAAAACATTGTTCCATTAAATTTATTTGCAGACTAGGAATAATTCAGGTGCTTTGACAGACTGTGTATCTCTCTAAAAGGAACAAATAATTATTGGTAAGGACATAGCTTATCAGATTCATCACACTGAGGGTGTATCTGCAAATATTTAGATGACAGAATTTTATATTTGCCTTCTGGTTACTTGGCACTACATAGATCCAACACAATATTTTAATAGTATAGGTCATTTTAAAATAAAAACATATTGAGAAAATAACTTCCATCTTTTGAAATAAAACACTAATGTGCAAATAGAAATCACAAAACAACTGATTCAAGAATATTTTCTTGTTCTATTTGTCTTATATATTTAGACTTTTTATTATTCTAATTAATATATTTCTAGTGAGCTAATTCTAAAAGAATATAGTTTCACTGATGTAAAATAAAAGTTCAAGTGCTCTTAAATGCCAAAAATCAATCTATATAATTTCTTTGGATCAGAGCATAGCATAGCAGTTTATGTTGTTGTATGCAATTGTTTTTCACTGTACACATAAAAGGCTTTACACATAAAAGGACTGTATAAAGATGTAAGACATGTAAATCTTTTTTTTTTTTTTTGAGTTGGAGTCTCACTCTGTTGCCCAGACTGGAGTGCAGTGGCCACTCCCGGCCACCGCAGCCTCGACCTGCTGGGCTCCGGCGATCCTTCTGCTTCTGCCTTCCAAGTTGCTGGAACTACAGGCGCGCGCTACCACGTCCAGCTAATTTTTGATTTATTGTAGAGATGAGGTCTCGCCAAGTTGCCCAGGCGGGTCTCAAACCCGCGGGCTCGGGCAATCCACTCACCTCAGCCTCCCAAAGGCACGGGATTACAGGCTGAGCCACCGAGCCCGGCAAGACATGTAAATCTTAATAGGTGCCTCCAATCTGCTGTAGATAATCATCATGTCCTTATATCACTTAGAGAATAAATGGTTGTGCATTAGATGGATACATAACTTGATCTCTCAGATGAATATAGAGATTCAATCCATACTTTATTTTCCTTTTAAATTTTTATTTTAAAGATGTGGGGTACACTTCAGGATTAGGTATACAAGTGGTCATCGTACAGGTAAAGATTTGGCCTCTGTTAAGTCCCTGCTTTGCCTGGTTTGAAATCAGGTACCCTTATTGATGTTATGTGCACCCTGCCCTGGCAATTTCCAGCTACCACCAATCCCTTATAGTATTATCCCTTTCTTATAATATTATGTTAAATGTTCAGGGTCCACTTATGAATGAGAACATGTGGTACTCAGTTCTTTGTTTCTGTGATAGATTGAGTATTATAGACTCTAAATCCGTACAAGATGTTGTGAAGTCCATGATTTTTGTCCTTCTTTGTGACTACGTAAATCCCTTTTTTTTTTAAAGGTATGCAACTTTTCTTTTTCCTTTACTGAATTATCATTCAAGTTTATTATTTGAATTACAATAGAACATTCTAGATTTTGGGTGTAGGACTTAGGAAGTTTTCATATTCAGGGGTTAGGGAAAAACTCTTTTTTATCCATTTGGACATTCGTTTATATAGCTATAGAACATGATAAACATTTAAAATTATTTTAAAATTTTAATATTACTTGCTTATTACATTTTTTGCATAATATTTCATTGTGCATATGTACTACATTTAAAAAAAATCTAGTCCAGTTTCGCTGGGCAGTACGGTTTGTTCCATGTTTTTGCTATTGTGAATAGTGCTGCAATAAACATGCGTGCGCAAATATTTTTTTCATAGAATCATTTTAGTTCCTTTGGGCATATTCTCTGTAGGGGGATTGGTGGGCTGTATGGAAGGTCAATTTCTAATTCTTTTAGGAATTACTACACTGTTTTCCATAGAGATTGAACTAGTTTGCATTCCCATCAGCACTGTAGAAGCGTTCCCTTTTCTCTGCATCCTCGCCAGTATCTGTTTTTTTTGTTTTATTAATTATGGCCATTTTTACTGGGATTAGGTGGTATTTCAGTGTGGTTTTGATTTGCATTTCTTTGATGATTAGTGAGGCTGAGCACTTTTTCATATTCCGTTGGTTGACTGTATGTATTCTTTAGAGAAGTGTCTACTGATGTCTCTTGCTCACTTTTTTTTTTTTTTGAGTTGGAGTCTCACTCTGTCACCCAGACTGGAGTGCAGTGGCCGCTCCCAGCCACCGCAGCCTCGACCTGCTGGGTTCAGGCGATACTTCCGCCTCAGCCTTCCAAGTAGCTGTCCGATAAACAGTTGGCAAATATTTTTGCCATTCTTTGGGCTGTCACCCCACTCTCTTGATGGTTTCTTTTGCTTTGCAGAGGCTTTTCAGTTTGATGAGGTCCCACTTGTCTATCTTATCTCTTATGGCATGGGCATCTGGGGTTTTGGTCAGGAATTGGTTGCCTATTTCAATTCCCATAAGGGTCCCCTGCATTTTCTAAGATTCTTATAGTTTGAGGTTTTACATTTAGGTCTTTGATCCATTTAAAGTTGATTTTTTGTGTATGGTGATAGGTAGAGGTACTGTTTCAGTCTTCTGCATGTGGTCAGCTAGTTTTCCAAGCACCATTTACTGAATAGGTTCTTCTTTCCCCAGTGGTCATTGGTGGAGGTTTTGTCGAAGATGAGTTGATTGAGAAATTAGGTTTTGCTTCTGGAATCTCTACCCTGTTCCATTGGTCTATATGCCTGCTCTTGTACTAACACAGGCTGTTTTGATTATTATAGCCTTATAATAAAGTTTAAAGTCTGGAAGTGTGAAACCTCCCATGTTGTTTCTTTTGCTGAGAATTGTTTTGGCTCTTTGTGGTCGTTTATGTTTCCATGTGAATTTCTGTATTGTCATTTCCAGGTCTGAGAAGAATGTTGCTGGTAATTTAATGGGTATTGCATTGAATCTGTAGATTGTCTTTGGTAAAATGGATATCTTAACAATGTTGATTCTTCCTATCCATGAGCATGTAATATATTTCCATTTGTTTGTGTCTTCTTTGATTTCTTTGAGCAGCATTTTGTAGTTTTCATTGTAAAGGTCTTTCACTTCTCTGGTTAAGAAGATGCCGAGGTCTTTCTTTTTTTGTTGTGGCTATTGTGAATGAGATTGTGCCTTTTATTTGTTTCTCTGCCTGTTTGTTGTTGATGTATAAGAACGTGACTGTCTTTTGCACATTTATTTTGTATCCTGAAACTTTGCCAAAGTTCTTTATCAGTGCAAGGAGGTTTCTGACAGATTCTCTTGAATTTTCAAGGTATATGATCATGTCATCAGCAAAGAGGGATAACTTAACTTCATCTTTTCCTACCTGGATACCTCTGATTTCCTTCTCTTGTCTGATTGCTCTAGCTAGGACTTCCAACACTATGCTGAACAGAAGGGGTGAGAGTGGGCAGCCTTGTCTTGTTCTGGTTTTCAGGGGAAATCCTTCCAATCTCTGTCCATGTAGTAATATGTTGGCTGTGGTTTTATCGTAGATGGCTCTTACTATTTTGAGGTATGTTCTCTCTATGCCTACGTGTTCAAGCATACCGCATTTTTCAGACAGCAAAGTAACAAATTATTTTCTGATTTAAAACACTTCTAGAAGAAAGAGAGGAAAAGAAAAAGATTAGGAGGGTGCAGAGGAAGGGGAAGGGGAGGAGGAGGAGGAGAATGGAGAGAGAGGGAGAGAGACAAGATAATATAAATAAAAATAAAGTATTCACAATGCCTTCCTTTTTAAAAGCCATTTCCAGTTGTACCTCATGAATGTGGTTACAGCTTTAAGACAAAACCTTCCATGTTTGCCCTCAAAAAAGTACAAAATGAAGGATCTAGATAGTCCATAGACTTTGGAGGAGGGACAGGGGAATGAGGGGGAAATAAACCACACTAGCAGAGGTCAGAACCGCATGCAAATACCATACAAAGGTGGTTTAAAATTCATTTGGAGCCGGTGGCTCAGCCTTTGGGAGACTGAGGTGAGTGAGTTGCCTGAGCCCGCGGGTTTGAGATCCGCCTGGGCAACTTGGTGAAACTTCATCTCTACAATAAATCAAAAATTAGCCGGGCGTGGT
>CAUYQG010066484.1:0-15238 GCA_963574415.1 Tarsius wallacei | reverse complement strand
GAACCAACCATGCTGTCCATCAAAAGAGGACTGGATTAAAAAAATGTGGTACATATACACAATAGAATATTATGCAGCCATAAAAAAGAACAAAATCATGAATTTCGCAGCAACCTGGATGGAACTAGAGTCTATAATACTGAGTGATCTCTCACAGAAACAAAGATCTGAGTATCACATGTTCTCACTCATAAGTGGACCTTGAACAACTACCGTAATACTACAAGAAAAGGATTGACAGTGGCGGGAAACTATGAGGGTGCAGGGAGGTGGGATTAATGGTAGTGAATATCTGTCTGGGAAGGGGGGCACACCTCATCAACAAGGGTACCTACACAATGCATATTTGTACACCTAGCCCTTAACTGTACCCCACAATTTTAAAATAAAAAATATATATTAAAAAAAAATATTCTGCAGGCTAAATATTTAAATACTTTTACTATACACAATCATTTAATGTAATCCTAGCTTGCAATAAACATGCTTCTTGATGATATTTACAGACTATTTCCCATCACTTTGGCAGCCTGAGTTACTAACATTTCAAACAATACTAATAATGTCAAAAACATTATATTTCACAAACACATTCAATGACAGAAAAGCTAACTACCTCAGAATAATCTTCCAGAGATTACGAATATTTGGCAAGTAACTTTGTTAGAGAACTATATCTTATTAGTAAAAAGATAAACTGAGAGAGGTCTGACTAATCTCAAAGAGTCCATTTAGTTTTAAAATTCTGAGTTTTCTTTCTTTTAGATATAAAGAATGCCATTTAGTATTCTGGGATTCTAAGAGCTTCTTTTCTTTTCTTTCAGTCTGGTCTCACTCTGTGACCCAGACTCGAGTCCAGTGGCACAGCTCACCCCATAGCCTCAACCAGCTTCAATGTCCTGGGCTCAAGTGATCCTTCCACCTCAGCCTCCCAAATAGCTGGGAATACATGTACACACTACCAGGCCCAGCTCATTTTTGCTTTTTTACTTTTTAGAGAAAAGGTCTCGATATGTTGCCTGAGCTGGTCTTGAACTCCTGGGCTCAAGCAATCCTCTCACTTGGGTCTCAGAGTGCTGGGATTTAGGGTGTGAGCCTGGCCTGGCTGGGTATGGTGGCTCATGCCTATAATCCCAGCACTTTGGGAGGCCAAGGTGAGAAGACTGCCTGAGCCCTCAGGTTGGAGACTAGCCTGGGCAATTTGGCCAGAGTTCATCTCTACAATAAATCAAAAAATTAGCCGGGCATGGTGGCATGTGCCTGTAGGTCAAGCTACTTGGAAGACCGAGGAGGAAGGATCGCCTGAGCCCAGCAGTTGAGGCTGCGGTGGCCAGGAGCGTGCCACTGCCCTCCAGCCTAGGTGACAGACTGAGACTCTGACTCTAAATAAATAAATAAATGAAGGTGTGAGCCACCACAGCCAGCCTTTAAGAATTTTTTTACCCTGTTATATCCATATTCATATAACTCAAGGTCAATGAAAACTTTAACTCACCATTTACCCTTAATACTGCTTGGAACTGGTATTCTTCAAATAGAATTTCATTCATTGATTCTTGAATTGAAGTGAAGTTAAAATATGGTTCTGTGATAATAATATTAGTATCTAAAAAATCAACCTATGGGGGAAGAAAATTCCAAGAAGTTTCATAATTTGTAGTGATAATTATCAACACTTGTTTACATATACGATCAAAATTATTCAACCCTCCCAACAACCCTCATGAGGTAAGTCTCATCATTACCCCCATTTAATAGATGAACAAATAGAAGCATGGAAAGAATAAATTACCCAGGTTCTTGCGACTATTTAGTGACATAGCTAGGATTTGAACCCACAGAGTCTGGTTATAGAATCCACATACTTAACTATTATGCAATTGTACCTCTCTTAAATTAGCATGCCTTATTAATTTATAGTATATAAAAAGCATTAATAAAATGTTACTGTCGGCCCGGCATGGTGGCTCACACCTATAATCCCAGGACCTTGGAAGGCCAAGGTGAGAGGACTGCCTGAGCCCAGGAGTTCGAGACCAGCCTGGGTAACTTGGCAAGACTTCGTCTCTACAATAAAGCAAAAAATTAGCCAGGCACGGTGGGGTGAGCCTGTTGTCCCAGCTACTTGTAAGACTAAGGCGGAAGTAATGCATGCAGAGTCACACAATTAGGACAGAGCAGAGCCAGGATTCCAACCCAGGCAGGGTGGCTTTGGAAGAGGGTTTCTCAACCCTGGAATACGGACATTTTGGGTAACCTAACTCCTTGTTGTTGGGGACTGTCCTGTGCACAGTGTCTGAGCCCAGCAGGTCGAGGCTGCGGTGGCCATAATCATGCCAGTGTACTCTAACCGGGGCAACAGAGACCCCAGACTCAAAAAAAAAAAGTGTTACTATCAAACTGTTTAAAGACAATTATGCAAAAGTAATTAATGATAATTACAAGTACTGAGGCTGTTGTTATGCTTCTAAAAGGGCAAAAGCGAAAATAAAACAAAAAATGATAAAATAAATTCCAACTACTTGGAAGGCTGAGGCAGAAGGACTGCCTGAGCCCAGCAGGTCAAGGCTGCAGTGGCCATGAGCGTGTCACTGCATTCCAGCCTGGGGAACAGAATTGACTCTAACTAAAAAAAAAAAAAAATGTAGGCAAAAATATTTTATTGCGAAAATAAAAATGATAGAGTGAATTGTTCTAATAGTAGAAATCTGAAGTAAAATTTTAAGCTTGAGTTTCATAAAGACTATCTTTACTCAACCTCTGCTTCAACATAGACATTCTATTCAGTGGCATTCATTAAATATTTAGAAAATCAAAGCTAGGGTTAGCTATATTTTAAAATGACTTAAAACTCTTGAAATATAGCTTCTAATTTTTCACTTGAGTAAGACATGGAAATAGAATGTGAATACATACTCTAATTTGTTACCTGATACATTTCTTTTCCGAAAAGGTAATCCCAAACTTGTCTTTGAACATCCCAATTCACCAAGTAGCCCTGCAAAACATTAATTATAAATTTAATTATCAAGAACTTTGGGCCGGGAGCAGTGGCTCATACCTGTAATCCCAGCATTTTGGGAGGCGAAGGAAAGAGGATTGCCTGAGTCCAGGGGTTTGAGACCAGTCTGGGCAACATGGCAAGACCTTGTCTTTACAATCAAAAAAATTAGCTGGGCGTGGTGATGCATGCCTATAGTTCCAGCTACTTAGAAGGCTGAGGCTGAAGGATCACCAGAGCCCAGTAGGTAGAGGCTGTGGTGGCTGTGAGTATGCATGTTACTGCACTCCAGCCTGGGTGACAGAGTGAGATTCTGGCTCAAAAAAAAAAAAAAAAAAGAATATTGGAACAACTTTAAATATTTGAATAAAAAGAATCTGAATATATCAGGTTAATATATTCTAAAGCACTGATTTCTTTCTCTTTATGGCTACTTTTTCCAGTCAAATGCTGCATGAATTTTAAATCAGTTATATTAGTATATATTTTTTTTAAATTACAAGTAAATAATAACTAAAAATATCAAGGGCTTAAAAGACACACCAATATATAGATATGCCTCTCTATACCAATTTTCTTTTTTTTTTTTTTTGAGTCAGAGTCTCACTCTGTTGCCCAGGCTGCAGTGGCACACTCACAGTCATGACAGCCTCAACCTGCTAGGCTCAGGTGATCCTTCCGCCTCAGCCTTCCAAGTAGCTGGAACCACAGGCACATGCACCACCATGCCCAGCTAATTTTTTGATTTACTGCAGAGGTGAGGTTTCGCCTGGGGGCTCAGGCAATTCTCTCAGTGCTGAGATTATCAGTGTGAGCCACCACACCCGGCCAGTCATCTTTTTTTTTTTTTTTTTTTTTAGTTTGAGTATCACTCTGTCGCCCAGACTGGAGTACAGTGGCCGCTACCGGCCAACGCAGCCTCGACCTGCTGGGCTCTGGCAATCCTTCTGCCTCAGCCTTCCGAGTAGCCAGAATTACAGGCGCACGCTACCACGCCCGGCTAATTTTTGATTTATTGTAGAGATGAGGTCTCGCCAAGTTGCCCAGGTGGGTCTCGAACCCGCGGGCTCAGGCAATCCACTCACCTGGGCCTCCCAAAGCGCGGGATTACAGGCTGAGCCACCGAGCCCAGCCCAGTCATCTGTTTTTACCAAAACAATTTATTTTCAATTTTTGGTTTTAATTAGATCTTTATTAAAATTTAAGTCATCTTTTCTCAGAGATCTAAAAATATCTTTGCCTGGCCGGGCTCGGTGGCTCAGCCTGTAATCCCAGCACTTTAGGAGACCGAAGTGGGTAGATTGCCTGAGCCCACGGGTTCGAGAATAGCCCAGGCAACTTGGCAAGACCTCATCTCTACAATAAATCAGAAAATTAGCTGGGTGTGGTAGCATATCTGTAGTTCCAGCTACTTGAAGGGCTGAGGTAGAAGGAGCACCAACGCCCAGCAGGTTAGCGCTGGGGTAGCCATGAGTGTGCCAATGCACTCCAGCGTGGGTGAAAGATTGATACTCAAACTCAAAAAAAAAAAAAAAAAAAAAAAATTAGGCGGCACACAAACCTGCAGGTAGTACAACTACTATAATTGTGTAGATCAGTCATTCCTTACAGCGGCCTTGTGAGGTAGGTACTGCTATGTCCCCATTTTACAGATGAGGAGCCCAAGTCTCAAAATGAGGAAGTGTTGCAGCCCTTGCATTTAAAGTCTCCATTAAAAGGATAATTCCCTTATTATCACCATCTCCTTGGAACTTCTTTGAGTCTAAATGACAAGCCACACTAGAAGCAAAGATTTTTATTCACTCTGAGTCATCAATCTTCAGGTCCCCAAGTTATGGAGCAAAAAAAGTCATCCGCTTCTCTCCCCCACCCCCAACCAATTAATTCTTTCTGAGCGGGAAGCTTAAATGTTCCCTAGTATTAAAGACTTTAATCTTGGTATGAAGAGAGAAGATAAAACATGAGATCCTAATTCCACTCTTTTGAAATAACCTGGAGGAAGCCTTGTTCTCTTAAGCTTACAAAGGAATGCGGATTTTGTTCGTTGGCAAGTTTAAACCTAATGTAAGCAATTTAAACCCACAGTCTGGGACTCAGTGGCTTGGAAGTGGCTTCTATCTGGCCCATATTTTAGCCAAGAATTCAAGCTGAATCTCTTGTTCTTCTGAGACTTGAGTTGTCTTGGCTCAGTCACATTGGAAATTGAAGAGTCTAGAACCCCAAGTGCAGAACACTGGACTTGGAAAGTATCTTTGCCACAACCACGCATCTTTGAGATCTCAACATATGCCAGAACTTGGCCACACACTCAGTGTAGGGAATCATATCATGGAGGCCTCTGAACAAACCTAGGAGGTGAGCACTACCACCTGAAATTTCCAGACAAGGAAATTGAGTCTTTGAAGATCTTGGAGCTTGGGAGCTTGGGTATGGTGAAACCTGAGGCTGAACCAGAAATATCTGTCCTCATGCCCACAAGGAACTGCCTCTCCAGCCCTGGACATTCAGAGCTGTGTTTGTGTAGATGAATCAGTATCACACAGATTACATCTTCTTCTTAAATGTCCAGGAGGCTGGGGTTTTGAAGGATCCTTTATGCCCAAAGGCTTTGGCAATATTATGGGAATGATAGTTCAAGGAAAAGCAGGAAAAGGTAGTGAAATTACCAATCAATGTCAAAAATGGATGCTTTCTGGACTCCGCCTTTTTCTCACAATGGTGTAGAAAAATGCTTTTCCCTTTGAGCCTCAGTTTCTGCATGAATACATGAGCATGTTGTTCAGGAACCACCTGGGGAATCTTCAAAAATATAAATTTGAGTCACATAAGGACAAATACAGCATGATTCCATTTATTTGAGATATCTAAAATCATCAAACTTACAGAAACAGATACAGAATGGTGGTTGCAGGGGCAGGGGGAGGGGGATACGGGAGGTGGTTGTTCAATGAGTATAGTTATAGTTACACAAGGTGAGTAAGTTCTAGAGATCGGCTGTATAACAACTAACATATAGTTAACAATATGGCATGCACTCAAAATGTTGTTTTTAGAGAGTGAATCTTATATTAAGTGTTTTTGCTACACACACACACACACACACACACACACACACACACAGAGAGCAAAGGAACCCAAGGGAACTTTCAGAGGTGACAGATATATTTCTTACCTTGATGGATGGCAATGATGACATCATGGATATATGCATATGTCCAAATCCATCAAATTGCATACACTAAATATGTACAGTTTAAAAAATATTAATTATACTTTGATAAAGCAGTAAAGAATATAAGTTCTAAGATTTATCTTGGTTAAGCTCAAATATTTTAGGAAAGCCTTATTCATTCACTACTTAATTAACAACAAATATGTATTGATATTTACTGGGCACATTAGCTACTAGGGATGAAATGGCCTATTTGTCAGGGTTCCACCAGGAAACAGAATAGTAGGCCCTGATTGGGATCACTTGAGGAGCTTTATAAAGGGGCTACTACCAGGGTCTGGACAGGACGTAAAGGAAATGTGAGGAAGGGTGCAGCACCCAGGAGCCAGCAACGCTGGGCCTTTTACAACTTCTGGATCTGAAGGAGTGGGGTGAGTGTTGTGTGGATCTAGAAGGAGAGGGCTATGGAGACACCACCTTGGAAGAGCTGTGACTTTCATCCTGAGCAAGGTTGCTCAGCCTGGGCACTGCTGACATTGGGGCTGGGTAGTTCTTTGTCATGAGGACTGTCCTGTGCACTGTGGGATGTTTAGCAGCATCCCTGACATCTACCCACTGGATGCCAGGAGCATCCCCTCCCATTTATAGTGACCAAATGTGTCTCCAGATGTTGCCCAATGTCCCCTGGGGGGGTCACATTTCCCTTGAGTGCAAACCACCGTCAAAGTGCTTTTCCCTTTGAGCCTCAGTTTCTGCATGAATACATGAGCATGTTGTTCAGGAATCACCTGGGGAATCTTCAAAAATATAAATTTGAGTCACAGAAGGACAAATACAGCATGATTCTATTTATGTGAGATATCTAAAATCATCAAACTTACAGAAGCAGATACAGAATGGTGGTTGCTGGGGTGGGGGGAGGGGGATACGGGAGGTGACCCCACAGAAAAGAATATGACACCCCTGTCTCCCACTCTTCTTTCCTTTCAGTCTTTTTGCTAAGATTTCCCATGGGTCAAGACTCAGCCAGAAGCCAGAAGGCTAGGGGTGCACGAATGCTCTCTAACAAGGCAACTGAGGCCAAGAGAAGGCAGAGAGCGGTGGACAGTGGGGGCCATGAGGAGAAAGGAGACACAGCGCATATGGTGACCATGTTTGATAGGACCCTGTGCCGAAGAACTCACTGTCGAGTAGTGATCAGGGTGGATAGAGTCAGAGAATGGACAGATTCACACATGAGATAATTTCCGAGTATGATTAGGAGTATGAAAACAAGCAAAAGCCCAAAATGATGTAACAGTGAATGACTGAGTGCTCTGGGGAGGTGACAGTTCAGTCTTGAATAACTTAATGAAGCCAACTTCCTAAGTATTGAGGGAGGGGGATGAATATTCCAAGCCAAGGGAACGGCATGCGCAAAGGCTTTAAAATCTACATTTTAAAATTAGTTTTTACAGTACTTAACTTTGGTATAATTTACATATATAGGAAGATGTGAAAATATTAAGTGTGACAGACGATGAATTTTTATAAATGGATTCACATTCACACCTGTAACCATCAGCACAGAGCGTTTCCATCTCCCCAGAAAGATTTCTGAGATCCCAAATTCTGCCTCTCTGTCCTACTACTGTCCTGACTTTCATTGCTGTGGATGAGTCTTGCCTCTCTTTGAACTTCATAGAAATGGAATCATGCACCATGTACACTTCTGTGCCTGGTTTCCATCATTCCACACCAGGTCTGTGTGATTTATTCATGCTGTTACACGTATCGGCAGTGCATTTGTATTTTTATTGCTGAATAGTATTCCTTTGGATGGACGTATCAGAGTGTTTTTATCCATTCTCCTCTTGATGGATGTTTGGGTTGCTTCCAGTTGGATGACTGTTTTGTTTGTTTGTTTGTCTTGTGTGTGTGTGTGCGTGTGTGTGTTTTGGCTGAGTTTCAATCTGTCACCCAGGCTAAGTGTAGTGGCATGATCATGGCTTGGTGTAGCCTCAAACTCCTGGGCTTAAACCATCTTCTTGCCTCAGCCTCCCAAATAGCTGAGACTACAGATATGCACCACCACACCTGGCTAATTTTTACATTTTTTGTAGAGGTGATGACGCCTCATTGTGTTGCCTAGGCTGATCTCAAACTCTTGGACTCAAGCAATTCTCTCACCTCAGTCTCCCAAAGTGCTGGGATTACAGGCATGAGCCACCACGCCTGGCCCCAGTTTGGGGCTTCTTTTGAATAAAGCAGTTGTGGATGTTTGCCTACAAGTCTCTTGTGGACAAACACATTCATTTCTCATGGATATAATTATGGGTGGTAGGGATGTAACTTTATTAGAAATTCTCTAACAGTTTTTGATTGGATTTTAATGTGAAGCTAGGCTGGGAAACCATAAGATAAGAGGGTTTCCAATGCCTCTTCTGACTTGGAAATTCTAACATTCCATGACTCTTTTCCTCCACCGCTCCTAGCCTCACTAAACACAGTGACACTTCCTAGGGTCATCTCTCACCCATATCCTCCAGGTACCATGCACCCTGGACAGCTATGCCCAACGACCAGCCACATGTGCCGGGTACCTGGAAAACCTTTCCCTGCTGGGCCCAGCCTCCCTCCTCCTGGATGTATGTGTATTCAATCGTGGTGCAGTGGCTAATTCTTTGCAGCTTGCAGGTTGCTCCCTCTATGTCAGCAGACAGGAGGGCGCCCTGACACAGTTAAAGATCACAAGCTTTGATAACCTGCCCTTCTGATTTATGATGGCCCAGGTCTCCACATTCACCTAATGAGGGGAACTCGGAGTGTCAACCTGTTTATTAAATGCTCAGAACCATGTGTGAGCTGGACTGAGGTAAGAAGTCAATCATATTTTCATTTATTCTGCATGTCCCCCTCCCATTCATTCAGGCCTCTCTCCCTGAGACTGTCAGTCTGCCAAACTCTTTCTTTTCATCTCCAAAGGGGAGGACTTTAGGACAGATCATTTGCAGAGACGGTCGGGGGCCATGATGTTTGCACTTTCCTACTGATTTCATAGGTGTCTGGAAGTTAATGATACTCAACACCTCATGATTCTTTCCTATATGTCAAACAAAGACATGAAAGAGAAAGTGGCTAGAGGGGAGATGGGGGGGGGCTGCAGGGTGGGGGGAGACAGAAACCTATCCTATGGCTTTCTCCTTCCATCACCCCAGCCCTGGAGAGGTTGGAGAGTCTTAACGCAGATGGAAGACGAATGACTATTCTTGAAGTCGTCAGGGTCTAATGAAGTCTTAATTCATCTCCTTTAATTCCCTTTGAAATTAAAAAAAAGCACAAATCAAAATAACGGATGGCCCGGCTGCTTTAATCTCCATTTCTTCTCACCCCTTCCCCTTTGCAACTTGGTCACTGTCATTTTCTTAATCTCTGGAGATTCCGCCCCGATTCCTTTCAAGTGGCATCAGCTCTGTCTCTTCGGTTTGGTATTCTGGACTTGGCATAAATATTTCTGCCTGTTTGAGGCCCCAGGCTGGATTCTGACCTTGGACATGACTGGGGGAGGGGGCAGAGCAGGCCACACTCTGAAGTTTATTCGGTAAGAAGAGCTCTAGAAGGCCCAGTCTGAAGACCCCGGAAGAGTTCTGCAACCTCACATTTGACTGGGGATGTTTGTGCCCTCACCATCCTTAGTGTAACCGCTGGTCTGTATGGGTGGTATTCAGTCCTTGTCTTCTTGGGATGGACACCCTCCCTTGTTAGGTGATACATTTAATGACGCACATTCACTAAATGATACGTTGTTTCATTTAAGATAGCCTTAAGAGTAAGCTGACAAGTGACTCTATCTTTTCTCCATATTCTTATTTGGTTCTTGTTTCTTGTGTCTTGTTGCCCAATCGGTCTGGTTTAGAGCAGATACTACATGAATATCTGTTGAATGAATGAACAAGTGAATTGGTGAATAAACAGAACAACCCAGTTGTGCGTTGCACCATCTTTAACTTGAATTCAGTCTTGATTTGTTTTTGTACAATGGGCATAGAGATAGCATGACCTGGGGCATGTGGAATAGATGAACACCTATGGCAAATGGGTGTTTGTATAGCCACACTCATTCTCTCTGCCTCTCTTTCTCCATATTCAGCTGGGCAAAGGATACCTGGGAAAAAGACACCATTTCCCAGCCTTCCTTCCAACAAAGCGTGGTCATGTAAGTCTGGCCTTTACAACTTAAGGGGTGGTGTTTGTGTTCAATGTCCTTAAAAGACAGCTGGAACAAGCCCTTTGCCTCTTCTTCCCTACGGCTGGAATGCAGACATGCATGCTGGAGCTCAACAGCCATCTTGTTGTCTGAGGCAGGAAGTTAAGAGAGGTGGAACAACAAGAGAAAAGCAGCTTAGACTTGTTGATTGTTAAACTGTCACATCAGCCTGGACTACCAACCTCTGGACTTATTTCAGAAGAAGAAAAAATGAACTTCTAGCTTGCTTAAGTCAATATTTTGAGTTTTTCATCACATGCAACCAGACATAATTCTCAAGGATTCAGTCTGGTTTTGAGGACCTGGACTTTCACTCATGGATGTCATCCGCTGACACAGGTTTAAACACCTTAAAGATAAAACATCCAGAATGTTATGGCCACAGGACAAATGACCCACACTCTGCTGATTGAAAAACAAAAAATATGATAGTTTAAAAGGAAATGAGTTTGAACCTTCAATGGAACAGACATGGTTGACATTCTATTTTCTGAAAAAAAGTATGTCAAAAAATTAGAAGAACTGTCATAAGCCTAAGACCTAGGACTAATAAACAAGCAGCTTATAGGGGACATACCAGGATTGGCATAAGCATAAAGCCTCTGGCACGGTACTCTGCAGGATGCAGTTATGTGTCAAATGTCAACTTCCTCCATCCCAATCTCCTACACCTTCAGTATCCACAGCTTTGCAAAGTGAGCAGAAACCTGACCTGGCAGGGCTTATCACATAACACTGAGGAGTTTGGAGGCTACACTGAGGCCACTAAAGAGACACAGAGGGAACCTATGATTTAATTTCAGATGTGCATTTTGGAAGGATCCCCTGGGCTTGCTCAATGGGGGAAAAGATTGGATAGCAATTAGAAGACGAGAGGCCTAGAAGCCAGCTAGGCAGCTGTTGCAAGGATTCAAGAAGAAGAGGCTGGTGGCTTGGACTTGGAAGAGGAAGTAGGAGAATTTGGATGAGAGATGAAGAGAAGAATTTCGCCAAAGAGGTGGTAGCCATTTGGAGGCTGACCTGGAAGGATGCTGGCACAATGATGATGGAGAGGAAATCCTGGGTGGCTGCCAGGTTTCTGGCTTGAGCTGGGTCATTGGGCGGCGCTTTCTCTGTGACAAGGTGGGAGGGTGGCATTTGGGTGGGAAGATGCATGTGTCAGATCCTTTGAATCTGATGTGCCTGTGAAACCTCCCCTATGGAGAAGCACAGTAGACAGCTGGCCCTGTGGGTGAGAGCCCTAAGAGAGGCCTGCATCCAGGCTATTGGGTAGATCAGAAAGGGAGGCCGACAGGCAAATATGGCGGAAGGTGTATACACGATCTTATGTGTGTGTCAATGAAATCTACCCTTTCATCCTTAAAAAAGATCCACAGTGCAAAACCAAACTGCCTATTGATCTGAGGGTATTTCAGAAAGGGAGCTAGAGATGGGAGGAGATGTAGGTTATTTTTTGATATGGGAGCTACACTTTTTCATTCTATCAATCATTCATTTATTCTGACAACACAGAGTTATTCAGTTTCTTACCATGTTCCAGGCACTGTCTAGATGGTGGGGCTCTGACAATGAACACAACAGACACAGATCCCTGCCTTTGTGGGACTCACAGTGCAGTGGACGCTCTGGAAAACCCAAAGCAACATCTTGGTCTTGAGAACACTTCGATTGCTGATGGCTCTGCTCACTCTGCCTGATTTGTGAAGGCATGAGAGGTGGGCTCATTCAGTTTAAGAAGACCTGCAACCTCAGAGAGGACTTTTACTAATCTGATAAACATTTTAAAGTTCCTCCTGTGGTTCAAGCACCATTTTGGACAAATGATGCAAAGCACAGGGAGAAAATATTATCACTCCTGTACACACACACACACACACACACACACACACACACAGAGTCTATAGTTAATTCAACCATTTGACATTTTTACTATTAAGTATGTTTCTTACTAGACAAGGAGTATTACTGAGTAGTGCATGTGTATAATTTAAACATGTCATCAAAAATAAATATAATTAAAATGTAAATTTGGCCAGGTGCGGTGGCTCAAGCCTGTAATCCCAGCACTTTGGGGGGCTGAGACGAGAGGATTGCCTGAGCCCAGGGGTTGAAGATCAGCCTGGCAACTTGATGAGACCTCATCTCGACAATAAATTAAAAAAAATTAGCTGGGCATGGTAGTGTACACCTGTAGTTCCAGGTATTTGGAAGGCTGAGAAGGAAGGATTGCCTGAGTCCAGCAGATAGAGGCCATGGTGGCTGTGAGTATGCCATTGCACTCCAGCCTATGCGATGGAGTGAGACTCTGTCTCAAAAGAAAAAACAAAAATATTTTACTAATAGGGATGGACAGTTAAGAAATTTTTTATAACTATGGTCAGTGATAAGCAACCTTTTTAAAAAAGGGTCCGATGGTAAATATTTGGGGCTCTGCCAGCCATCAGGTTCCCTGTTGCAACTACTACAACACTGCCATTGTAGTGTGGAAGCAGTCATAGACAATTTGTAAACGAATGAACATAGCTGTGTTTCACTAAAACTTTATTTACACAAACTGAGGTGGATTGGATTGGCTACTTTGCCCATCCCTTGTCTAGATAATTACAAGAGTAGTAACAACAGTATTTAGTAAGCTGAAGTTCAGAGTGTGGGGAAATTCAGATCACTTTCTTGAGGTGATCAGAGAGAAGTTACCAGAGGAAGTGATTCTGAGATCTGGGAGGTGAAGGGCTGCTATCCTGAATAAAGACGTTGTAGAGGTATTCCAGTTCCGGGGAAGTGACAGTTTGCACCCCGAAGGAGCTGGCCATGGTCCATGCCTCGAGATGTAAGGCGCTGGGAGGTCCCAAGGAAAATAAATGGGAGCAGATAGTTCTGCGCTCAGCAGTTTCTTGCAAACACCAGTCTTGATGGAGACATAGTTCTCAGAAACAGTGAGGCCAAGAACACTTCTCTGGAACTGCATCTGCTTCTCAAGACAGAATCCAGGGGAGGGCATGGATGAAGAGAGAGGTGGGGAGGGTGGCTTCCGGCTGGGGCTGCTTGCGTCTCTCGCCGACACCCTCCAGCAGGACGCAGCCGGAGCGGCTGCTGGCCAGCTCACTGCTGGACAGGAGGGCTGTCAGTTTCTGATGGATCAAGGGCGCCGCAGGGACCCTGTCATTCCTGGTCTCTGGGGCAGAGCTTCTACACGCCTCCTCACCAGAGGCCCCTGATGAGGGGCAGGTCACTTCCAGCGGTCCTGAGGCCTCCCTCTATTTTAGGATGTAAATAAACCCAGCCCTTAGAGTGCCATCCCTTCACATCCTGCAGGCAGAACCAAATGTGGAATCAACCCAGCCCCCCTTTCCTTGACAACTCTTTCACTCTTTTTTGTATGGTCAAGATTTTATTCAGAAATGTAGGAACTTCAGGTTGTGTCTTTTCAAGTTATTTTTACCTACTTGCTCCAGTCATGTGGGAGAAGAGGAATGGAGCGATATTTGGAGTCCCGTGTCTAGCTTTCGTACATATCAGGAGGCTGTAGCTTTCCCTGATAATTGTAGTATCTTGTGTACCTGTGGTGAAGTTAATAGCAGATTTGCTTCCTGTTACTTCCTGGCCATGCTGTGTTCTTTGTTACAGGAAACGGTTTCCCAGGCTCCTGGGAAGGGTTGGCCCCTGGGGAAGATGCTGGAAGACAGGAGGGTAGAGAAAGGGAAAATGCCAGGGCGCTTCTATGCTTCTCTCTGCTTCTCGGGGCATCTCTGGCACTGCCACTGTGTTTCTTAGGATAGACCCTCCCGCCATCTCAGCTCTGAGTGCAGCTCCTGCCAGGGCTCTATCTCATACTGGATATCTAAGCTTCTGGCTCTGGCAAAACCACCTTCTCTCATTGTCCCTCCAGCCCAGGGGAATAGCAGCTTCTTGCTCTGGCTAGACTCTGGGTTTCTTCATCCTTTCCAGTTGGCTTCTCAGCTCTTCCATGATGGGGGTAGTCAGTTCCCTGTACTAAACTCCTTCTGTTTGAAAGACCTTTGGTGGTTTCTCTTTTTTCCTTGGATCCTGAAAAACTACATGTAGCATCTTATAGTTAAATGGTGCTCTCTGTTCCAGGATCTTATTTGGGTTTTGACATGTGCAACTTCAGGGAGGACATCAGGGCAGGTGCCATTACACAAATACCATTACACAAATAATAAAAAAAGATAAAAGGTAAAATATATTGCTTGAAGAACTGGATTAAGGCAGCAGGACTCAGTGAATCCAGGTATGCCTTTGTTTGAACCCCTGACTATCTTTAAGATCCATGGAAACTTATTTCACTTTTCTTAGCCTTCTTTTCTTCATTTCTAATTTGGTGATAATGATAATATGGCTGTTGTGAAGATTTTTTTTTTTTTTTTTTTTTGAGTTGGAGTCTCACTCTGTCACCCAGACTGGAGTGCAGTGGCCGCTCCCGGCCACCGCAGGCTCGACCTGCTGGGCTCCAGCGATCCTTCCGCCTCAGCCTTCCAAGTAGCTGGAATTACAGGCACGCGCTACCACGCCCGGCTAATTTTTTTGATTTATTGTAGAGATGAGATCTCGCTTGCCCAGGTGGGTCTCGAACCCGCGGGCTCAGGCAGTCCACTCACCTCAGCCTCCCAAAGGCGCGGGATTACAGGCTGAGCCACCGAGCCCGACTGTTGTGAAGATTTTAAAAGGTGCTATAAAAGGCACTTAGCACACTGTCTGATATATCTTAGAAGCTCAAAAAAATGTTAGCAATGACAGTAGAAATTCATTACCATCCTCTACTCAACAAAGATCTGGCCTTCTCCATTCCCTCTGCAAACAG